>VXBQ01012484.1:109240-121932 GCA_013400175.1 Phainopepla nitens
AAAAAAGCAAACTCAAAGCAGTGAGGATATGGAGCCTTTAAAAAATAAAAATAAAATAAAAAGTCCAGTCAATCAAACCAGCCAGTAAGAGCAGCAATTTTTCAGTGGACATTGATATTAAACATGGACCACCCAGGCTTTTTCTGTCTCTCTCTCATTAGCACTGTAGTAAACCCCGATTAATTTGTTATGCATCTTTAAGAACTAGTTGATAAAAATTATGTCTTGTGAAATCGGCAAATAGTCTGTAAAGTGAAATAAGAACAGAAATTAATAGATTAAACTGAAAAGATAAGTCCCAGAAATTAAAAAAAAAAAAAAAAAAGAGACACAGAAAGGGAGTGATTGCAATTATTAAAAAAAAAAAAAAGAGGCAAATGTACTGCATGAGGAAAGACTGGGAGGAATTAGGGATGGGGGGAGATAGAGCAGTCACCAAAGGGTTGTGCGTCCTGCCCCTGGAGCCAGGGGCTGTCCCATGCTACAGGAAACGGTGGAGATGTGGGAGAGGATGGGAGAGGACACGGGACAGCCCCTGAGGGGACACGGACAAGGCAACGGGAATGCAAAGAGCTGGGTCGTGGCAATTGTACCTCATTCACTTGGACAACAGGAAAAACCATGCGGACAGTTCAATCAGAAGGGAACTCCTTTTTCTGCCTTTGACCTACTGAAGCAGGAACTGGGCAGTGCCTGTGGCAGCCCTGTGGGGTGAGCCCAGCCCGGCCACCCCCCAGCTGGCAGATGGAGCACGAGCAGGAGCACAGGACAGTGCTGTGCCAGACACTGCAGAGCTCCTGAGAGCAGCCCAGAGAGTGACAGAACATTGTGCTGTGTATTTGTGCTGGGGCTGCAGCACCAGCACGTCCGGGGTGCGAGGCAGAGGAACCCAGGATGCTCCTGCAGGAACGGCAGGATTCTCCCTCCAAATCACAGCACTGACATTTCAAACCTGGCAACTCACTCCTGCCCTGCTCCTGAAAGGCTCCCCGGCGCCAAGCAGTGCTCTGTGGCACTGGGCTCTGTGCCCCAAACACCTGCTCCAGCACAGGGACACCTCGTCCTGCTGCTGGACCACTCCCCACACTGCGCCTCTGGCCAGGCCACCCCCGCGCCGACGGGTTGTGATTCTGGAGACCAGAGCCCCAGATCACCTGAGAAACTCCCAACAACTCTGGGAAACTTCTGATTGCTGCTAAGGAGTGACTGATCCCAGTGGGAGGGGAGCAGGGGCAGAGCTTTGGGGCAGGGGAACTCAACAAGGTGAGACAGGACCCTGAGCATCTCCTGGCGCTGCCTGGCTCCCCTGGGCCCCACAGCTTTCTGGTGGGGACAATCCACCTGGATTTTTTTTTTCCATATTCAATCTCTGCAGGAGACTGAAAATAACCAGGCAGTAACTGGAAGTCCTGCTTTGATAAAAACAGGCCCTCAATAAAAATACATCTAAGGAGGGGTCGAGTCAAAGGGTGCCTTTGCTGCCAGTGAGCAAACACGTTTGCTTTAGACTTGTTTATAATTAAACTCATCTAAGCTCTGCCAATTTCCATCATTAAAGATATCAAAGGTGTCCCTCCTTCAATGCCTTCGTATGAATCAGCTGGTACATGGAATTGTGAGGAGTCAGAGGGTGAGACAACACACGAACACCTGCTGAAGCCTCCTCTTCACCTCCAACTCCTGGCTGCAATCCTGCCAGACTGCACTGTCCCGCTGGTTCCAGTGGAACCAGAGGTGCTGTCACCTGGATTTGGGGGCAGCTGCTTGTCCCCACCAGCACCATGTCACCCCAGCAGCTCTGCTGTCTGCCTGACTACCCTGTTGTTTCAGACCTGGCCTGGTCCAGGTGGGAAAATGTACCACAGGTGGGAAGAGGTGGCTCAGCTTTCAGAAGAGCTCTGTCATTTGTGAGTTCAAATAAACAAACCCTCACAGCGCTGTTCCCCTTGGTGTTACCAGTCCTGCAAAAAACAGCTGCACAATAACCCCATCACAAGGACACTGCTTATCCTACAGATGACAACAATCCATGCTTTTCCAAAGCAGGGTCTCATCCTAATGACCCAGGGCTGGACACAAGGCTCCACGCTTGCCCCTGTGTGCTGCAGGTGCAGCCAAGCACTGGCCACATCCTCACCCATCCTAGAGAACTTTCCTGTGAGGTGCTGGTTTTCCTCCTGGCCTCCCTGTTCCCTGCAGGGGGTTCACTGGGTGTCCCTGTTACCCCAAGGTCCCACCCCTGTGCTGTGAGCCCCGAGGAGCACACGACCCTTGTGATGAGGCTGCTCAGGAACTCAGGGGTCTCCTCACCATGGTGGCCAGGTGGGGCTTCAGCCACAAACAGAGCAAAGCCACTGCTTGGGAAACCCTGGGTTGAAAGGAAGCGCGGTGCCTGTGGGGTGCCAGTCCCAGTGTGGGATGTGCTGGAAAGGGCAAGGCTTTGGATGGGCTCTGTTGGATGCCCCATCCCTGCAAGTGCCCAAGGCCAGGTTGGACGGGGCTCTCAGCAACCTCACCTAGTGAAGGTGCCCCTGCTCACTGCAGGGGCCTGGACCTTGGAAGGTCCCTCCCAGCCCAAACCACTCTGTTCTGTGTTTCCATGCCCTGATTTTCCCCCAGCCCTGTCCCAGCGCGGCGGCGCCAAGGGCGGCGGAACCGAAGCGACGCCGAAGCCCAGCACCCACTCAAGGCTGGACACTGCCCTGGCAGGGAACCCCGGGAGCTGGGAACCCCCAGAGCCCAGCATGGAACACAGAAAATGGCACTTTGCACTCCACAGGTGACGTTCACTTACCACAGGCCAGCACGGGAAGGAGCGTGCGGGTCCCTGTGTGCGTGTGCGTGTCTGTGTGGAGCTCTACAGTATCTATGAAAGGAAAAACCCATCAAAGGGAGGGTAACAGCTCTCCAGTGATCTCTCTTGCTTTTATGTTCTTAGTTTAAGAAGTTTGTTTTCAAATAACCAGTACCAATTTATACATTAGGAAAAATGTGTTGAAAATATGTCGCTATAAAGGTCTATTTTCAAATAGTAAAAAAATAAAAAAAAAAGAAAAAAAAAATTTGCTGTTGTGTGAGATGCTCCCTGCAGACTTGCCTGTCTCAGCTTGCAGCTACGGACTTAAAAAAAAGGAAAAAAACCCCCCAAAAAAAAACAAAAAAAGAAAAGAAGGAAAGAGGGGAAATAAAGCCAATCTGCACATGAAATGTACGTACCTGGGAACTGATAACTGTAACTTGGGGCAAATCCAGGATATCCTCGGCCATATGTTGCAACAAAATTCGGGTAACCTTGATCACAGAAATGGAAAAAAAAAAAAAAGAGAGAAGTTTGAGGATTAATGAAGGGTTTTTATGAAAGTTATTTTGTTTTGGTTTTTTTAACACAATGCACAATGACATGGAGGATGGGTTGAGACCTAATTTTATGGAAGGTATTAAAAAATCAGATTTATTCTGCTCATGCCAAACTGCAGAGAGGTTTCATCATTATCCTGAATAGAAACATCTCGAGCTGGCTGCGCTGGCCCAGCTCCGAGCAGGAGCCCTGTCACTCTGGTAATTAACATGCACTTTGGTGTCTGGAGCCCAAGGACTGTGCATACTTGTTAGCTGGAAGAGTAAATGCCAAATGCTAAGGCTAAACACATAACACGGGTTTGCTCTGACATTTGGAGAGCTTACAATGAATGTACTTTGCTTCAGAGCTATTGACAGTTGGAGATTAAGGTAGTAGTAATTCTTTATCCCGGGAGTGTGAAGGACAACAGTTAACACATCAAAGAGTAGGAGGCAGCAGAAGCAACGAGCCAGGGAGTCAAAGAGCTTTTAATTTTTCAGGAAAGTAAAAGGAAGCTGTGAGAGGTGCTTCCAAAGGCCCCTTCGGAGGCAGAGCAGCCGACCTCGGGCAGCTCTGGGAGGTTTATTAGGAGAAAACCTCACTTGAGAGCATTTCATGAATAGAAACGCCTCAGTGAAGGCACAAAGTGGCAGCTCTGCTGGCTTCACTCTCCTGTGAACGTGCTGGATGTCCCACTGATCCCTGGCGTGTCGGGCTGGCAGCAGCCGTGGGGTCACACACTGTGACACCCTGTTTTACCTTCCCCACAGCCATCCTCTCTGGTCCCACAGTGGCTATTGGCTCTGATCTGGATGGCCAGTGTCCCAAGGTGTCCTGTACACTCAGGGGGTTTCCTAAAGATCTAACCTCACACTGATCCTCAACATTTCCTCACTCAGTTTTCTTAAAAACAGGCACCACCCTGCGCAATTCCAGCGCATTGAACACCACAGAATGTCCCCACTGAGCCCCAGCGTCAGCCTAGGCCTCTCCAAAGCAAGAAACCATCAGGAAAAGTTTCCTCCTGCTGTCTGAAGCCAGTGGGAATCTTGGCAGCAGCTGGGCTGGAGCCTGAGAACACGCTCAGCAGCCGAATGGCTCTTCTGGGGGGCTCCTATCTCTGCTTTTATTTATCCTTTAATACACTCATCCATCACTCGGCTATTTTCCTGCTGCAGCAAGTCCCTCCATTTCCGATCAGATTTATACATACATGCAGCGTACTATTAATCATCATCTAAAACTGGAAGATAAAAATGCGTGGATGAATTCTGATCATGGGATTAAGCAGTGCCAGGCGAAGGCAGCCCCGCGACACCCGGACAGCACGCGGCGCTCAGCGCTATGTGCTCACTGCTTAGCCCTCCTTTCACAGCTCAACAGCTGGATTCCCTTAGAAATTAATCACCTCTGTCATTAAATCAGATCTTTCAGAGTTAAGCTTTCCAAACCTTTTTTCCTTTCTGTTTTATTTTTTTTTCCAGCACTATTGATAAATGGATTGTTTGCTAAGTAACTAGCGCCATTAACACCGCTGAAAAATCGCTCTGCGGTGTCTGACCGCAGCCCCTCTCTCCTTGCCAAGAGGAAGAATTCAGTTTCCTCTGATTCACACAGTTCTGAAGCAGATCTGTCAGCTCACAACTGTCAGGGCATGGGGACTGCTGTGCTGGGCAGCACCTGAGCTCTGCAGGTGTGGTACCTGTGGCCCCAGCCACATCAGCACAGTGGGCAGCTGCCCACGGTGCTTTAGCTGCCACCTCTTCTGCTGCCTGCCCTGGCACGGTCCTGGCTCTGACCCCAGGGCAGCCCTGCTGTCCCTGGCCAAACCTGGCAGTGCCTGACAGCCACAGCACCAGCCAAGCTGCCCCGGGGCTCTGCTGGCACCGCCAGCACTCAGCGCTCTCAAAGTCAGGCAGATGAAATCATAAATTTATAATACAACATTACTTCAATTTTCCTCTTCATTTACTGCTGCAGTGCCCAGCTCTGCTCTAACGACTCGAAGCCTGATCCTCATGGGGACATTGCCTGGCTGAATATCAATGGTGTTTCACATCACGCCCACGGGGATGCCTCATCAGCCAAATGATGGCCATGCTGACCTACCCAGCATTCCCATTAGGTGCCATCCTCATCCTGCACTGGGCACCAAGAAGCTGATTTGCTTTGGTAGTCCTGGGGAGTGACCAATCCCTTGCAAGTAAACCAAAAATCCAAGTTTTGACTGGATCACCTCCTTCAAAGCAAGACTCTCCTGTTCATGGAAGCAGAACTCAAACCAGCAGCCCAACAACTTTCACACCACTGCTTCTACCCAGCTCCTGTCCAGGCTGCAGAAATGTCTTTTCATTTTAAAATTTGCTAATGAGGTGGACAAAAGCTCATGGCCAATATGTGGGAACACTGAGCACACAGGAGCCAGGGGACCTGTGGAAAATTATTTCAAATGCTCCAGAAAATGCAAGGAAGCTGTTGTCTCCAAATGTCGCTCTGAGTTGCAGCTGCTACTCCATGGAACAGTGTCTGGTGGAAAAAGGAATGACTTTCTTTGAAGGGCACAAGCTTCTTTTATGCATGAGCTCAGCCTACCTAGACTGAGCGTGTGCACGAACACAGAGCCCTGCCAGAGACCTTCCCAAATCCTTCCAATCCAATCCTTCCCAAATCCCACCATACACCGCTCCAGTACTATGGAGTGTGAGCCTGGGGGCTGAGTGCTTCCATCTCTGGAGGGGTTTGCAAGCTAAAAGGAGCCAAATTTTAACATTAAACACCAGGATGATGCCCATCACCAGAAGAAATGAGTGCTGCAAGCCCCAGGTCAAGGCAGGCAGCGCAGCGTCACCTCCCGAGCTGTGTGTCACCACTGTGGTGACTGCAGTGTCCCAGACACAGAGAGCAGCTTCAGACGAGAGGGGAGACAGAAACCATCTCAATGCTGCTCCTCTGCTGCTCTCCTCTTTTCAAGTTTTCAGGCACAGACCTGAACAGAGCACAAAAAGCTTTGGGGCAGTGCTGTGACACCCCTGCCACCCGGTCTGCACACCAGGGCCACGTGCCAGTGTGAGGCTCCAGGCACAGAGAGAGTTTCTTGGTCACCAAACTGCTCCCATGCAGCCACAGAGGGGGACACACAGGGCCTGTTCATGAGCATCCAAGGGGCTGGGAGCAGCTCTTCCTGCTGGCTGGGCTGACAGGGCGATCAGTGGAACTGAATCTGCTCCACTCTCTATGCAGAGAGGCTCACTACAGCTGCTGCTCTCCCTGAGAGCAGCGTGTCCCACCAGCAGCCCGAGCCCCAGCCAGCCCAGCAGCCGTCCTGGCAGAAGGCTCAGCCTGCCCGCGCCCTCCGAGTCAAAAAATCCTTTCAGAACACTTTAATTTTGCTCCAATCAACCAAATCATCACAGAAGCGGCTGTCTGCGCACCTTTAGACCCTGGCTGCTGCAGGCTCCTTGGGGAGGCTGTGATTAATGAAAAAGACCAACTTCCTTAATAGCTTCGGAGGGAGTCGCTCCCCGCTCCCTCCTTTGGGCTGCCTCGTGCGTTCGTTCCTCCGATTCCCTCCTCTGCCCATGAACAGCAGCTGGAGAAGGTGACCTTGAGCAAGGGCTTCTGGAAACAGGTAGAAAAACCCTTCCAGAGCAGCCCCAGTTGCTCTGGTTCAGTCCAGCTGGGCACGGAACAGCAGACACAGAGCAGACCTGAGCTGGCCTCGCGAGACCCCACAGAACGCTCGGCAGCGGCGGTGATGGAACTCTGTGTCTGATCCTTTGATGGGTTAATTATGCCCCTCTTCCTGCAGGGATGGGCCCTGCAGCCTCTGAAACTGGGGGTTTCTGATGGCCATCCAGCAGCTCTGCTCTCCTGTGCTGCAATTTCCTTGTTTAGCACTTAATTATTTAACACTGTGCCACAGTAGCAAGCAGGAACTTGGAAGATGAAAAACCAGCTCGAGTGGATAATGAAGCATCTGGCCTTCACCATGGATCAATCACCAATGCTCAGCCAGTCCCCCCAGTCTGAAATGCAGGGGGAGCAATGCAGGATTGGCTGGAGTTACACTGATCAGGATGACCTGGGTTCCCCACTGCAGCAGGACCAACAGGTCCAACAGGTGCCCCACCTCCTCCTCTGAACAGTTCCACTCACTGGAACTGCTTCTTCTTTCCTTAATTAATTAACTCTTCTTTCCTTAATTCTCACAGCTTGAGATGCTCCTTTTCCAGAGAGACAGCCCCAGTGGGAACAGACTCATGCTGCACCCAGGGGCTGAATTTTCCCTTCCTCACACTGGGGTGGGTCCAGCTCCATTCACTCTGTGCCCAGCTGCAAGGAAAGGGGCTGAGGCCCTATGGTGAAGGATGATGCCATGGAACTTTCTGGCTGCCCAGGGTGACCTGGACTCTCTACCCCTGCAGCCAGCAGGACAGGCCAGCAGAGTGGCACACAGACCCCCCCCCTCCACCTCCACCACCCTGACCTCGGGCAGCATAGGTGGAAAAGGAAGAGAAACAGCAGAAATCAAGTACACTGGCTCAGGCACGCTGGGAACACACAGGTAACGAAATCACGGACTGACTAGAGCAAGATAAATATTTTAAGCATAAAATGTGATTTCCAAACACTACGGGGCAGGGTGGCGGTGGAGCGTGGGGACAGCAAAACAGATGATCAGCTGAAATAACCTGATTACACATCCCAGAAATGGATCGCTCCAGCCACATGAACAGAAGTACTATTAATTCAGAGATAAAGTAAACATGGCAGGAAGTTTTTCCTATCAAATCAAGCCGTGCCTGGTGTCAGACACCTCAGTGTAACAGCCTGATCCTTGCAGGAACTGACTCCTCTGACCTGAGGCCCACCCCGGGGGCTCTCGGGTCCTCCAGCATCTCAGCCAGCCCCTGAATCTGCTCAGCAGAGCTCAGGACAACCCAGATTCCAGGGCTGGGCTTTGTGCTAAGTTTTTGGGATCACCTAGACCCAGGATAGGAAAGTCAAAGCATCCTGAAGGGGACACTGGCCTGGGAAAGGCTTACTGCTGCCTGGAGACACCTCCAGATTGCCCTCCCATTCCCACATGCCTCATGGACACAGGAAGTGACAGCTGAGGGGAAGTCCAGGGATACAAAGGAAGCAGAAATTTTAAAATATATGGTGTTTTACAAAAAAACCATTGGCAATGGATTAGTTGTGTTTTGGCCGAGGACAGGGTATCTGGGCTTGTCACATTATTTAGAAAGAATTATCTAGGCAGAAACAAATGAGAACCAATTATAACTAAATAGACCTCGTGCACAAATAGGAATTTGCCATTAAGTATCATTTATCCCATTTAATTAGTATTTTCTGGACACAATACTCAGGACTAAAATACCATTCCATCTCCTTGAAACTTGTAATTATTGTTGCGACCTGTCCTGTTACGCATCCCCCCACTTCCTCCATCCATGCCATTTAACAACCAGCAAGATTTTCAATTATCTTTGCTGAACTGTCAAAGCTACCTTTAAAAGAAGGGGAATAATGTGTGACTCAATTCCTCTGAAAAAGGGGAGAGATCATTTTTAGTCAGAATGAACACACTGCATCTTTCATCATTCTATTTTTGCGAGTAAAACAGGCTATTTAAAACATCCATTTAAATGCAAATTTTTTTATATTCCAGGCTGGGGGGGGAAGTTAATCATTTACCAGAGACAGGATTATTTTCTTCACTGCACCCCTGCTAAAGTTTCAGCCTGGCACCCACACAGGTGCAGGGATTTGCTCACCCTTGTGGCTTAAGGGTTTGGAAATCAGGGAGACAAGGCAGGCTCTGGAGTGGTGGCTGTGGCACTTACCCAACATTCCCATCCCTAGCATAAAAGCGTCCATGGTGTACGGCAATCCACGTGCCCTTCCTCTCGTCCCTGGTGGAAACATCACTTCTTTAGGTTGTGCTTTCTTACATTCTACCTATTGAGCAGAAACATGTACAAATGAGATGCAAATGAATTCCATGTAAATGTCAAATGCAGAACTGATCTACTTAAGGGGGGGGGGAGGTTTATTTTTAGCATCTGCCTCCCCACACCTCCTCCCGCTCAAAGGTGAACTTCCAGAATAGCGTAACCAGATTTGAAAGAGCAAACGTGTGCGTCTCTTTAACCACCCACTGCAGCCCCCCAAAGATGACAGAAGTGCTGATTTAAGAAGTTCTGTGCTCCTGAAAGGGAACCTGGCACTTGTGGGAGTGGGATGAATGGAGGGAGGGCTCCAGCACGGCTCCACTGCAATCCATAACAGAGAACGACTCCCAGTGATCATTACAAAAAGCTCCTTTTAAAGCAGGAATAAAGAATCAATATTTCTAGCCAGCAGAAAATTTCTGTAAACCCTATTAATAAAGGATCTGCATTCTTTCACTTTCAGTTACTCCTGCTGCCTTTGGAAGTTGTTCAATGCCACTGGAACCACGTGGTGATTCCACCAATGCCCTGTGAGACAGCAGCCCAGCCCTGCTGGGACATCCAGCACCCCAGCCAGCCTCCTTCTCCCAGGAAAAAGGAGAAATACAGCACTGCTCCGTGGTTTCTTGCTCAGGCACTGTCATCTCACCCCCCAGCAGACAGCTCCTGCACCCTCCTTGGCACTGGTGCCACAGCTGCCCCAGCCAGCTGGTTCAGAGCTAACTGGAGTTATCCCAACCCATTCCCATGGCTCCCCAGCTCAGGGCACACTCTGAGCAGGAGGTGACGTGCAGTGGTGCAGCCCAGAACTGCAGAGGCTGTGAGGACACATCGCAGGGCTGAGGGCTGAATACACAGGTTTGAGCTTTGTGCCTCTAACTTTGTTCTTCTGATTTTTAACCAGAGTGTCATTTGACAGGAGTTTGCCCAGATGATTGCTCCAGCTGAACGACGGGGGGAGCACCACAAGTGTGCCATGTCACTTCATTCCACAAGCACATCTTTTGGGAGGGCCACTGCTCCCAGTGCCAGGGCAGCATTGGTTACACCTCTCGGTGCTGCACAGTCAGGATGATAAAACCCATCCAGCCTGGATGGATGGACAATTAACAGGGAAATGAAGTTTGGATTAGCACCGTTAGAAACAATAACCTGGTAATTAGCTTTTGCAAGCATAACCCAGCCCACTGCTGCTCTCTGCACCGCTGCTGATTCCACAGCACACGGGCTACAAAGGGAAGGGCACTGAGCTGCACAGGGGCTTCAGCTGGGATTAAAGGGGAAGCAAAAATCACCAGCAGGAAAGAAAAATAATTCCTAAGCCTCTGTAAACAAATATACCCCATATGGAGGGCAAGAAGATTCTCTGTTATCCACACAGACTCTCTGTCCGTGGGAGGGGTGACACGTGGGATCTGGCACTGGGAGCGTGGCCCTGCTCTGCTGTGCTGGGACAGAGACTGCCTGAGCCCAGCCCTGCCAGCTCATCCCAGGGACTGTCACACTGCCCAGGCAGAGTGCCACACATGAGGAGCTCTGGGAAGCTGCCCATGCACCATCCCAGCAGCAAACTGGGACCATGTCGGAACAGGAGTGAAGCATCACGACCGTGGATACACTGGGGGCTTGGATGGGGCCTCTCCATCAACAGCAAAAGCAGAAAGGAAAGGGGTCTGGCTGCTCTCCTGCCAGAATCCAGCCCTGTCCTCACAGGGAAGGGGATGGAGATGGCCAGAAGCATTCCAAAGCCACAGCTACCTGAAGGGGAAAACCCTGGAGGCAGCAGGGATGTCCCACATGTGACAGGACACACAATGAGGAAATGTATATGGATTTGTGAGTCAGGGCTCAGCTCCACACTGAACTGCCCCTGAGAGCTGCCTGATAAGGCTCTTTGTACACACATCTGGACCTCACTCAAACTTTCAATTCAGCGTTTCTGGGCATCTTAATAATTTCCAGACTTTTTCCACCTCCTCCTCTGAGGATGTGCTACACTTTCAGCAGCCCAACAAAGAAAGGTTTAACTCTAAGGCTAAAAAAAAAAAAAAAAAAAAAAAAAAGAAGAAGAAAAGAAAAAAAAAGGCAAGGAAACTAAAATTCACTATTTTTGTTTAGTCTAGTTTGGAGAATTAACCTTACACTGGGGTACTCCTGGGTCAAGCGGAGCAGTCTCAGCCAGGGGAACCCAGGAGGGCTGAGCTGGGGAGTGAAAAGCCTTTTATACCCAGCACAACAAAACAGGCTGTCAGCTCTCAGCCCAGGATGTCTCACAAACCCTGGTTAACAGCTTTCCAGGGAAACCAGGGCTGTTTTGAGGAAAGCAGAATGCGCAATATCCACAATGCACAAGCCCCCATTGAGCCACCCAAAGACAAGGAGACTTTGTTGTGCCAGCAACGTGTGATTCACAGCCTGGTGGGCTCCCATCACCTTGGGGACAGCATGTCACTCACACCATGGCAAGCTACACCAGGCAGCAGCAGAGAGGCTTTAAGCTTATTTTAAAAAATGCAGTGAGTCGTGGGTCTGTTTATCTACCACATTACTGATCAATGGCTGGAACCTAGAATCAAAGGGTCTGGAACAGGCCCTGGCACGGGTTGCCCAGAGAAGCTGTGGCTGCCCCATCCCTGGAATTGTCCAAGGCCCACAAAACCTACAAAATCCCACCCTGAGAGGGAGGAAGAGCCACAGGTGCTGGGCAGTGTCACAGTCTGTTCTAGAACAGCCCAACATTTCTGTCAGCTGCTCGAGAGCCTGACATGAGACCTTGACTCCAGGCTCTGTTCCTCACCCCTGAATGACTCCACCACAGTGGGATCTAAGGGAAAATAATTACTCCATCGCATTTCTTTGCCAGCTACTTTTACTCTTCCTTAGAAAAACAGGTGTCTCTTTGCAAAGCAGCCTGCTCCTGTCAGAGGAACAATAATCCGAGGACACCTCGTTTGGGTTTATTGTCCCCCTACAACGTTTGGAGCATCTTTGGCCTCCCACGTAAATTCCACCTTCCATTTAATAAATACCTCGCTGGCATTTTCTTTTCACTGTCCTACTGCTCGTTTAATATTACATTTGACATTCTAAGCTTCACGGATGGCAACAGAAGCAGAATGGATGAGCTAAAAATAGCCTGCCAGGGAGGCTGGAGCTGGAAATAGGCTGGGGAGCAGCCACCCCGCTGCCCTCTGCCTGCCCCCGTGCTCGGGGAAACCACGGCGCCCAGCAGAGGAGGAGGAGGGAGCTCAGGGCCAGCCTGAGCCCAGAGAGCCGTGCATGGCCCAGCTGAGCCACCTGGGCATGGGGACAGGGCTGGGACACGGATGGGGACAGGGATGTGGGCAGGGACGAGGACAGGGGTTGGGCACAGGGACAGGGCTGGGACAGGGCTG
>VXBQ01012484.1:121952-230276 GCA_013400175.1 Phainopepla nitens
CAGGGCTGGGACATGGATGGGGACAGGGATGTGGGCAGGGATGAGGACAGGGTTGGGCACAGGGACAGGGCTGGGCACAGGGATGGGGACAGGGCTGGGACATGGATGGGGACAGGGATGTGGGCAGGGACGAGGACAGGGTTGGGCACAGGGACAGGGCTGGGCACAGGGACAGGGTTGGGCACAGGGACAGCCTGTCCCAGTCCCTCTCTCGGAGCCACTGCAAACCCCACGGCCTCGGGCTGGGACTGTGAGAGCCGGTCCCCTCCACGGCTCAGGGGCAGAAGGGGACATGATCCAAAGATGACATGAGCCCAGCAGTGCCCCCAGGCAGCTGTGTGTCAGGCCAGGCCAGCTGTGTGTCACTCCCAGCCCCATGCCACAGGCACACACAGCTCCCTGGCCCCCGCAGGGGCTGGCATTCAGCTGCAGACACATCAGCAGGGCGATGACTCAGTCCCAAGACAGGATCACGTCTCATCCCCCTGCCCGTGGGCTGCTTTCAGAATTAGTGCTGAAGGAGTGACAAGAGAAGGCTCAGAGACGGTGGCACCTGGAGGGGGCACTGAGCGGGCACAGGAGTGGGAAGGGAATTTTTTAATTACCCGACAACAAACACCAACACCTGAAACTGTTTCTCTCGCTCTTTGTGATGTTCCTGGAGTGTTTTCACCCTGTGCCATCCTCCACGCTCCCTGATACCTTCCTGTGCAGCCTTCCACCTGGGAAGGAATCCTCCCAAGAGCTCTGTGCTATTCCCCCCTCCCAGGAGATGCCAAGAGCCAGGTGAGGCTTTTCCAGCCCACGGGTGCAGACCCAGGGATGAAGCATCAAACACTGTCCCTGCCTGGGGCACACCAGCACCTGCTGCTCCCTCCAGCTCCCCCAACACCTCCCCAGGGCAGTCCTGAGCCCTGCCCCAGAGAAAAGCCAGTTGTGGGGGATAACTAAACCTGTGGAGTGTGCCCTCCTGCTGTGGACAGGAAAATCCTGGAGGGCAGCTCTTCCCTCCCACCTGCCAATCCCTAAATTTACATCCTGAGCGTTTCTAATTTGTCTTTGGGTCTGTTGTCTGGGGGTGGTTGGGGTTTGTTCTGTTCTTTTGTTTTAAGGCAGATTAACAGCATTTATATAGGGAATGAGCCTCCCCCCACCCCACAGGTGAGGCTCTGTGGGGACAGGCAGGAGACCCCAGAGCAGGAGGGGCTGGGGGGCAATGGGACAGGCAGAGGCAAAGTCCACAGCATCCATCTGAAGTGGAGCAAGAGACTTCCCACAGGACCAGGAGCACTGCCCCAGTCCTGCCCCACCACCCCACCCCACTTTTGGCCAAGGGGACCCTCACTTTTATTTCAGATGCATATTGCAGGGAGGAACAATATGAGGAATATTATTTCAGTGCCCTGGGAAAAATTAGCAAGTCAAATATTGAATCAGGCCTCCAGCATATGCCAAGGAGATTGCTTTGATCTTATCCACACTAAAAGCTCTATTATTAAATTTAAAGTCTGTGAACACATATCAGACCAATATACAATGCATATCTGAATACACATTTGAGAAGCAAAGGATGTTTTGACAAAGGGAAAAAGAATATTTTAGCCAAAAATATCAAAGTTACTGCAGCAATTGAAATACAAATGCCCCTTTTCATCTGGCTCAGGGCAACCCACAACCTGGGACCTGCCTGTCATTGAGGAGGAACTTCACCCTGCTGCGTTCTCTGCTCCAGAAGCTGAGCTCACACTCTCCTCAAGCCCTTTGGCTTCACCCACCAGAAGCTGCTCTGGGGCAGCTGTGGCCGTGGGGGACAGAGCAGGGGCTGGGCCAGCCGTGGTCCCGGCTCAGCAGCCTGTCCCCACCACCCCTGGGCCTGGCACACGTCTGGGCCGCGGGCTCGGAGCTCGCTGCCACCGGCACAGCGCGGAGCACCAGCACTCACCATTTTATTGTTGATTTCGTGGAAATGGATTTCACAGACTTTTTCCACCACGTCTTCATTTTCAAAAGTTACGAAGCCAAATCCTATTTAATAAAGACACAAGAAGGGGAGGGGTAAGGAAAACATTAGTTAAGCGTAACAATTTCATTTTTATAAAGCATTATTTAGTCGTTGGGACTTTGGAAAACTTCCACAACAACACGCACGTGTGACTACACCTGCTGCCTATGGAGCTGTTCCTGAGCTTACTGCAGCCTAATGGAGGGAAGAAGCATTGTCTCAGGGAAAATTAATACTGTTCTGTTCCAGCTCTTCCATAGGATTTAATGGAGAATTAAAACCTCCTTATGGATTTTTTGATCCATCCTGCAGAATTTAATGGATAGTTACACCCCAGTTACATGATGGCTCGGAAACTACAATAGGGCTGTATTTTCTTTTACACCTTATAGGTTTTTAAGAGCAATCTCTACAAAACCCAATTATATTTCTATGGAACCATATTGATTTCATCTCTTGTTTAATTCCACAGGACTTCTCCATTAGAGCTGACTCATTACACGACCCAAAAACCATAAAAATCCGGGAAGACAGAAGATGATTCCTCATTTACCCCTGGCAAGGAGAAAAACCCCAATGCTTCCCAAGCACTGAGCAGCACTCTGTGTTTCTGTGTGCTGTGCCACGTGCCGGGTCAGCCCCGCTCCGGAGGTGGCTATTTGTCCCCTTCTTCCTGAATTGCTTCCTCTAATACCTCATCAGGACATCCTGAGGCCTCCAGGAACCCATTACGTTTAAGGCCTCTGATCTAATCGTGCCTCTCTTCTCCAGTTCTGCTTCAAAGAGCGAGGATTTGGGCTGGTTTAGGCTGTTTGATGCCTGCTGCCTGCCTGTGGCTGTACACCGAGTCTGCTCTGCTGGGGCTGCACTGAAGGAATCTGGCAGCCCACCACGGCTACACACCGCGTTCCCTGCTCCTGCCTCAACGAAAAAACCTCAGGCTAATGAAAAAATCCCCATCTCATGTGCTGGAGAAGGCTCGATGAGTCAACATCGGCACCAGTTACGCTAATGAAATCTTAAGAATCTAGTAAGAGGAACTCCATCCCCCAAACTGGGAACTGCTGGACTCTACACTGGTGGAACTGCACAAGGTTGAGCCCCAGGTGCCCGAGCAGGGACAGCCCCAGGGCAGCCCTGCCTCTGGCTGAAGAGGAAAGTGCACTTCCAGCTCGAGTCCGAGCAGTTATTTTGGTAGTGCACAGTACCTGCAGCCATGGGGAGTGCTCCCATTCCACTTCAGACCCTCTCACTGGGGGAAATATCACCAGGAATGGTTTCTAGCCCTCCTCCAAGCCATAACACAGCACACCCGGCTCACAACACTGCTCTGCTTTGCACTTAGAGCAGGCAGCAGCTTGAATTTTTTTACATAACTCACGTCTTTCATTTGCCTTCTAAATTATTCCATTTAAATCTACCTTAAACAGACCTGCAGTTAAACCTAAAATTTTTGTGGTTAACTGCCTGAATCTGGCATCCCAGGAATCCCAGAGCTGGGAGCAAAGCGTGGCTGGACCAGTGCGAGGAGATGGCCAGGCTGGGGCTACAAGTCATTAATTGTTCGAGCACCAGCAACATCTTCATCATTAGCAGCTCATTAGCGAGTGCTGCAGTTGAGGATTTCTCTTTCACCTTGTGGCAGGTCTTGGTGCCAGGATGGAGGGGAGAGGGAATTTAGGAGATCAGCCCTAATATGCAAGCACCACGAGGAAGCTGCTGCAGTCATTACGTGTCTGAAACAAATTTCCCTTTCTCATCCCACTCCATATGGCTTAAGTACAGGTTTATGAAGAAATTATTTGTGTGATTAAATCAGATGGCCACTCAGCTTTCTGCATTTCCAGATTTTATAACAATAAAATAACAAGCTGTAGGCGTTAGCAGGCATTTGCAGGTTTCTGAAAGATCAGTGGCACTTGGTCACACTGGCCTGGAGAGGAAAACGAGAGGAAAACCAGAGGTGACCTCTACAATGCCCAACACCTCAAACTCAGTGGGAACAACCAGAGGATTTCCATCTGCAGACACACAGGCACTTAAATTCCTCCCTGGGAGGGTGGGGATGCCCTGGCACAGGGTGCCCAGAGCAGCTGTGGCTGTCCCTGGATCTCTGGCAGTGCCCAGGGCCAGGCTGGATGGGCTGGGAGCAGCCTGGGACAGTGGCAGGTGTCCCTGCCCATGGCAGGGGGTGGCACTGGAAGAGCTTTATGGTTCCTTCCAACCCAAACCATTCTGTGATTCTTTACTTGTTTCACCTTTTTGATAATTCCAACTTTTAATAATTGCACCCACACGAAGATCCCCCTGCACGCATGGTCTTATTAGTTCCCATAATGAATACACGCTCATATTTAAATTACCGAAACTCTCAGAAACCTTCCTGGGCTAAACAGACAATTATTTCTTCTGAGAGGTACTAAGAGTCAACAAAAAAATGGTTCTCAGAAAGTGTGTGGAAAAGATTAACCCAAAACAAAGGCAGCTGTTGAAAATGGTGACAGAAATAGGATTCCGGTTGTCAAGGAGCACACGTTTTAAAATGAAATTATACTGCATCCTTCTGAATGAAGCTATTATTGGAAGCTAACAAGCTCTATTTAAGAGATAAGCATTTAACAGAGTCAAACGGTTGGGTTTTTTATTCAAATGAATAAAACTGAATATTCATTTGAATAATCTTTTCTGTAAAAGAAAAGACAGAGAAGAGGGAGAAAAATAAAGTAAGAGGCAAACAGATGCCCCAAACGAGAGGCTCTGAGCCAAGCATCAGCACTAAAGGAAGCTGAGACATGTATCCATGACCTTCAGGTGAAAAACCCTCCTCTGGTATCTACTGGGAATGAGGAGTTATTCCACTCCATTCATCTGCTGAGAAAGGAGTCAGCCCACTCCATTCAGCTGCTGGTTAGTGGGCACCAACAGGCACCAAAATGACGTCTGATGGGGCAGGACACCTCCTCCAACACACTGTGACACCAAAAAGAAGAATTCAGGGAGAATTTCTTCATGGAAAGAGTCCGAAGGAGCTGCCCAGGGAGGTTTGGAGTCCCCATCCCTGGAGGTGTCCAAGGAAGGCCTGGAGGTGGCACTCAGTGCTCTGGGCTGGGGACAAGGTGGGCATCTGACACAGATTGGACTCAGTGATCCTGGAGGTCTTTTCCAACCCCAACAATTCTGGGATTCTGTGGAAAAACCTCCTTTGATCTCAAGCCTTGTTCAGCCACCAAAGCTGCCCAGGCCTGTGGGAAGGTGGCTCCACAGAGTCAGCACAGCACGTCCTGCCACAGTATTCCAGAAATAAGACAAACATTGTTCAGAGAAAGGGACTGAAATCATAAAAAGATTGTGTAAAAGCACAGAAGCCATAAATACTATTAAGAAGCCAGACTGAAGATACCAAATGTCAGGGCTCCCGTGTTCTGTATTTTGGTTTTTTTCACGCTCTAACCAACTACATTTCACACACTTGAGAGTTTTTACGTCAAACTTGGTAAAATATAGCTGAGATGACGACACCACGGCTCCAAAATCCATCTCTTTTCCCTGGCTGGCAGCACCATTCCCAGAGCCCCGGGTCTGGCTGCACAGTGACCCGTGTCACAGCTGTGGCTGCACACGCCGAGGACGTCACTGCCTGGCAGAATTACACAGAAGCAGCTCACCCGGGTAAAGGTCTCGCTGTCAAACCTCTGCTCGCCTGACAACGACAAAAACAAGGTGACTGCATCCCACGCCACAGAGGTTAAACCCAGGCTAATGCTGGGGTTAACCCTGGAGGGCTCTGATGAGCAGGCCAGGACCCTGCCAGCCCCCAGCCAGAGCAATGCCACAGGTACCAGCACCTCCACCAGCACCCCGTGCCTGAGCCAAACCCCGCTCACCAGGCAGGCACAGCTCTGAGGGGCTCTCCAGCCACCTGAAAGATGCTCTGGTGGGTAAAGACACTGCAACTAGAGCCTGTTTAAAGTCCCAGGCTGTCTGGAGGTCACCTGATGATGTGGAGCAAGTCACTCAAGCTCACCTGCTGTGCTGCCTCTGCCCGAGCTGTGCCCACACTGTTGGTGAGCCTGCGGGGTCCCTGCAGCTGGGACAGCCTTGTCCTGCACTTACAGCAAACAGATAACTCCTGAAAATACTCTGGGAGCTAGGGGATCACCGAGGCTCCTTTGTCCTGCACAGCAATGCCAAAGAACAAGGGCAGGAGACAAGAGCAGGGAGAGGACAAAGGAGGAGATTTACACAGCCCTCCTCACACCGACACGGCTCCGCTTAAACCTCGCTCCTGCTGCTCAGGAGAAGGGACAAGGAAGTGAGGGGGAAGAAATGTGGGATTCGGCAAGAAACACCCCAGAGTCACTTGTGAGTGCAGGATCAGTCCCCCTCACACACACAGAGAGCTCCACAGAGCCATCCTGTTCCTGGCTCCCACCCACTCGGCGCTGGGACAGTCCCTGGGGTCCCCGGTCCCTCCGGCCCTGGCGTGGGGGCTGCCCGAGGAGTGGCTGTGCTGACAGATGGGAACATCCAGCCTGACACCCGCTGCAGCTCCCAGCAGCCTAATGAGGAAATATTAGCCCAGGCTGTGCTCCCCCTGTGCGCCGGGGCTCCGGACCTGACCCTCGCCGGCGCCTGCTCCGCTCCGCACATCTGAGCTCCTTAAGCTCTGAAATGCAGCAAAGTCCAGGCCTGCTGTGGCATTATCTATGCACCTGCTTTCTTGTTTATACCCACACTTTTGGCAGCTGGTCCTGTGAAAGGTAATAAAATGCCTTTCAAAAGTAAAAAAAAATTAAAAATGAAGAAATGTGACCAGACAAGCCAGGCATAATAACATTAAAGCCCGTGTCAATTAATTTTTCCTCTTCTTGATAAACGAGCCCCATTCCATCCATTAATAATGAGGGAAGAAACAAGAAAAGTTGACACTAGTTTAATTTATTTTCTCAACTTGCCTGGTCATATTTCTCCCTGTTGCAAAGCTTTCCAGTGCTGCTGGGAATTGCAAGTGGCTCCCACACAGTCGATGCATAGATTGGTGTGAATCAATACCGTTCTACTTTATTCACACATCCCTTGTAATCAGAGAGGAAAAAGTTCCTTAGTAAGCTCCCAGCCTGCCAAGCTGCCTTATAAAAATAATAATAATAAACTTGCAGGTGGGGGTGAAGAGGGGGATGTGAAACCAACTCCTGTAATCACTGTCACCAAATCTTGTCTTTGTAGATGAACAGAACACACCGAGAGAGGGGACAGGACATTTCAATTACCCAGGCAGTGAACCATGGATGTTTTTAACTTCTGTCTGCAAAGGTACCCCAGTACCCCCAGAATCTGGGAATGGGGACCTGGGGGTTTAATCCTGTGTCAGGGAAAAGCCATTCATTCCTCAGCCCCAGAACCTGACAGCCAGGACTTGAAAACTCAGCCCTGACTTTGTCACCTCCTTACGTTGTGCCTTTGGTGAAGTAACTTAAATATTCCCTGTGGTCTGCATCCCACGTTTCTTCCCCCTCACTTCCTTGTCCCTTCCTCTGAGTTTTCACACTGCAACTCAGCTTGTTAGAGAGCCAAAAACTGTCTAGAACAAAAGCTGACAAAAGCTGTTATTTCCTATTATTCCAATTTCCGGTGCAGCAAACCCATGGAAGGAGAGGTTCTGGTTTCCAAAGGAGCAATTCTGAACATTCAGGGAACACAGCCATAATCTGAGACACACATCTCACATTTTACCTCCCAATCTCCAGGGAGGGGTTTGCTGGGGAGACTGGTGACCACACTTGAAGGCACCACCTGCTCCAAGGTGAACAGGATCTCACCTCATCCTTGTGATAACCAGACCAGGAGAGGGATGCACCAGCAGATGGAAGGGGAAGGAGGTTAAAACCTGTGGTCTAGGATGGAAAAAAATCCTCATTTAACTGTAGCATGGGCTCTCCAGCCTGCTGCTGGGACTGACACCCACCAAGACACTATCTGCCCCCGCACATCCACTGGGTGTTGATGTACACCTTGGGTATGGAACACAGTCAGGTTCTCCTGGCAGACACAGGCAGCTGTTTAAAGTGTCACTATATTCTCCATGACAGGAGAGTAAATTCTCAAAGTTAAAGCAGCAGATAACTGAGGCCAGCCCCGCTCCCAGGCGCGGGCACAGCTGGACAAAGGGCACCAGCAAGATCCTCCTCTGCTTTAGTCTGGGAAAGCTGCAAGGCTCAGGCTCCTTGCTCTGTCCTCCCACAGCTGCGTGGCATTTCCAAAGTGAGAACTGCTCAGAAACAGGAAAAGGCAGCACGTGGCAGCTGTCCTTCTGAACGGGGCAAAATCCACCCAAACCGGCTCCGGGGAGGGATTTTCCTGAGGGAAGGATGAAGAGCACAGGGACTTGTCCCCCTCTCAAATGAGTCAAAATGATCAAAGGTTTCCAGGTTCAAGGGGCACCAGCCAGGGCTGGGATGGGGTCCCAGGCAAAGCCCTGGCACTGGCAGGAGCACCCAGGGACCCCCAGCATGTCACAGACCGTGCTCGTGTCAGCAGCACCTGAACCTCTGGTTATACATTTTTCATAACAACAAATCTTCATTAAAATTTTATTTTATTAACATTCTGAAATCAAACCAAAGCACTGAGTACATAATGACTGAGACGCAGAGCTTGCTAAATGCCACTTTTATCATATTGTTAATTAACAGAAACGATTAACGCGTTCACAGATCATTTAGAAGCGTTAGTGGTGACCTAAGAAAAATTGCAGGTACGTGGGATACATCTGCACTTTTCCATCGGAATTTTCTACACAAGAGGCCCCAAAGTTTGTTCCCAGTTCAGCTTCTCTGTGCCGGGGACATCCGTGTCTCAATGAGCACAGATTTGTCAGCAGCTCGGGAATGAAAGCATCAGGCTGGAATGGGAGACACTGCAGGAGAAAATTATCTCCACTGTTTTCTTCTTCCTCAGTGCTTGGGAGCGGCCCCACCCTCACAGCCTTTCACTGCTCCCCGTTATTCAGGCACACATTTCCCAGTTTCTTAAGGAGTCAATAGCATGGAAATGCTGGGAATGCTGCTGGGTGGGAGAATACAGCAGACTCCAACAGGTTTCTTTTTGCTATCAGAGAAAAAAACCCCGAGTATTTGCAAAATCCAATTAATCCATCTAAAACCAGAATGGCAACCTTGTGCTTCTGTCTATTCATTAGTGAGACCTAGAGATTTTGGCAGTCAGGCAGGGACAAAGGCCAGCACCCTGGGTGCCAGTCAGCCCAGCCAGGCTCCCATCAGAAAATCAAGCCCCTGATGCTGCCTCAGCCACCGAGTGCCACGTCCTGCCATCTTTATCTGTTTGCCCACAGGCGTCAGATACTCTCTGCCTGTCAATTCTTCCACAGTTTATTACCAAATTTCTAAAATATTACATTTTTTATTATATCCAAATTCACTTTATTGCATTTGACAATACAGATAATCACATACCATATGCTCTAATGTTTCAAACCCAATGCATGTTGACAGCAGTTTTTATTCATGATGCATAATTCCATCCAGGGCTGACAAAGGCGGCGCAGAACCCAGTCTGGTGTCAGGGTTTGGAGGGGGGGGAATCCTTTTTTCCATTTCCTTTTCTTCCCTTCAACAACAGATTTACGAAACTGGGAGGAAAGATGCTTTGCTTTCCAAAGAAATAGGAAATTGGCTGAAAAGATGAGCTTATCAAAGAGATGTCTTCAAAATATTAATAATGTGTGGGGGTCGGTTATTATAATTATTTACACGTGAAACTTGCTGCTAATGGGGTGAGAGAAGCACAAGGGCTCACCAGGAGGGAGCAGAGGCTGGGACAGCGTGGGGGGCACGAGGCTGGACCCCCACTCCTGCACACCACCTTCCTGCTTGGCTGGGGTCACTCAGTGCTGAGAGCAGCTCCTCTTCCCCAGGTGAGGGTGGGAAGGGACACCTGTGTCCTGGGATGCCTGGGGGAGAGTCCCCATGTGAAAACCCAAGCAATCCCATATCCCAACCTCCTATCCAGGCATAGATTCACCAACTTGAGGGATGGCCACGCTGTGCAAACCAAACAGGATGCTACGTCTAAATTAAGCTGTAATGACCCGCTCCCAGCTCTTTATTAGCCAGGTAATGATCATTTAAGAGGAGGTTACTATCTTGAGCCAAGGGCACCTAATACCATTACTGAACTTGTTAAAACCTGCCAAGCAAGTCATTATTTCCGACACTATTTCTTTTCCTCTTAACACAGCTTTCTGCCTCTCCCCTTGTGCTGCTCGGCCGTAAATCCCGGGAGCACGCAGGCTTGGTCACCCTTCCCCAGGAGGCTGAATTTAAGGCTGGACACAAGACAAATACTGCACAAAAAGCAAGCGCTGAAAAACTCTCACTGGATGAGCTTTAAGGTCCCTTCCACCCCAAACCATTCTGTGATTCTTTGATAACAGGACACTGAGATGTTCTCCTCCACGTCCCTGTCACGCCCCCCAGCAAAACAACACTTAATCCCCCACCAACCTCCAGTCTTGCAAAGGCTCACAGAAGGAAGAGAAAAAAAAAAAAAGAGGGAGAAAAAAGGAAAAGCCCAAAGCACACAGGCAGCTGCTCTGCAGCTCTGTGATGAACTCCACTGGGTGCTGGCACACGGGATGTGCTGGCTGAGCCCCTGGCAGCGCCGAGGCTCCGGCACCGCCCGGGAAGGAGCAGAGCCCGTCGTGGCTGCCTCCCTCAGCATCCCAGCCTGGACAATATTATGAATGACACCAGCAAGCTGCCAGCTCAGGAACTCATTACTGTCAAGGTAGAGCGTGGCTGGCTGCCAGGCCCCCAGCCCTCACGCTCGCTATGCCAGAACATCCACACACAATTTAATTGCATTATAATTTCAAAAGTGCTTTTCAAACTGGAAAAAGGCATTCACTGATTAACCAGCGAAGAGCAAAATTGTTTATGAAATTGAATACAAAAAGCTACAGAAATGTAATTGGGTTGTTCTAGCACCTAATTTTCAAGCCATTTTCCCACTTATTTAATCACGAGATACAAAAGGAACTAGTGAATTGACTTCATACTAATTAGATTACTCCCTGCGATACTCCAAGCCTATATTCCAACTGGTGATAGTGCTGCTTTAAACAGAACAAAAAATGGAGCAACAGCTTGTCTGGGGCCATAACGCATTTGTTTCCCATCAACCCTCTTCTACTGGAGGCCCATAAAACCCAGGCCAAATTCCCCCTAACCTGCCATTGCCAGTCACCCAAAAAGCACTCACTTTCCCAAAAAGGAATGACAACCATTTGCCAAATGATCCTGGCTGCGCTGAGGTGCCAGCTCGGGGCTCCCCATCACACAGATCAGCCAGGTGGGGAGTCCCTCTGGGGCAGTGAGTGCCCACAGCTGGAATCAGCAGCACATCCAAATGTCACATATGATGGAGGAACTGGCTGTCCCCAGCAGTAGGCTCCCCAAGCAGGGAAGAGCCAGTGAAGGGGAGCTCTGGTTTCCACTGGTGGGTGCAGGAAAAGCCCCACAGGCAGAGCTGAGCTCTGGGTCTGGCCCAGGAGCTGAAGCCACCAGAGAATTACTGCCAACATCACCAGGGCTGTTCTAGACAGGTGCTGCAAGGTCATCTCTTGATAGAAAATATTAGTCCCCTTCCCAGCAGCAAACCAGGGGAGCAGCAGACAGCTTATTTTATTCTAAATTAAGTCACTAAATTAACAGAAATTTTATCAAGTCTCTAGTTTCCTGAAGAACAGTATTTGAAGATCCATCTACGCCTGCTCCTTCACAGTGTATGCTGGCAGAAGTTTTTTCAAAGCTGCCCAAGACCCACTCTGCACCTGATACAATCTGCTCACAGCTTCTCCACTAATTTTAAATGTTATTAGGTGCAACATAATTGATTATATAATCAAATGTGGAATGTACATTATCAAGATATTGTAGCACTTCACAGGCCATTTAATCAGCATATCTGGGATTGTGCCAAAATGAATTAGCCTGCATTAAATTTCAAGTACATATTATTGGTTGTATTTGTCTCCATGTTTAAGCAGGCGCTTGCTCTTACAAAAGAAATCTGAAATCCTTCAATTACAGAAATAGGTTATTAAAAAAGTGCAAGTATTCTTTCCCAGAGCTGTCTCTTCTGCAACCAGGAGCCCAAAGTTGTCTTTTCTGTGACAAAGAGGGGGGACAATGTGTGCCCACCTGCACTGGGGCTTTGGTGGGTGCCTTACATGTGGAGGCTGGCAGGGGCAGACCCCCATTTGCCCCAATCCAGGCCCATTTGTGCCACATCTCAGCCATGGTCCAGTTCCAGGCTCTGTCACAGAAAACCTGCCACCAAAAGTGTCCCCTGGTTGGTGACAGGGCCACGGCTCACCCCTGCCCTGGTGAGCCAGTCCCTCCTGAGCCTGGAGCCGACCACTGCCCCCAAACTGAAAAGGGATTTTAAAGACAGGCATTTCTGCTTGATTTCAGCCAGTGGAGGAGAAGCACGAGGCAGCTCCGTGGTGGAGGAACGAGCCCAAAACCTGCCACTGCTGCTGCTCCTCTCCAAGCACCTGCCAAGGCCAGAACCCTTCCCTTGTTTGTGCTGCCGAAATTTAACCCCCCCACCGTGGATTCCGGGGTGCAGCAGCTGCCAGAGGTGCCCCCAGAGAAATGATGCATCTCCAGAACTGCCTCTGCAGGGGGAAATGCTTCCAGCAGCTGAACGGCCGCGCTCAAGGTGACTCCTGCCTACCTGGACGCTGCAGCAGCAGAGAGACAGCTCAGGGCTGGGGGGACAGAGCCCCCCCAAAGCACACACGGCCCCGGGCTCCCTGGCTGCCAGCACAGGTTACAGAGTCCTCCCTGCCAGCTGCAGAGGAGGGAAGGCAGAGTGAAGGGCACTTTGCTGGGAGCGTGCCGGTTCGTTCTCTCACGAACGCACGAGGGGCAGCCAGGGCAGATGGGCAGGTGACAGGGTAGATGGACAAGGGGCAGCCAGGGTAGATGGGCAGGTGACAGGGTAGATGGGCAGGTGACAGGGTAGATGGGCAGGTGAGAGGGTAGATGGGCAGGTGACAGGGCAGATGGGCAGGCGACAGGGTAGATGGGCAGGTGACAGGGTAGATGGGCAGGTGACAGGGCAGATGGGCAGGCAGTAGGATAGATGGGCAGGCGACAGGGCAGATGGGCAGGTGACAGGCCTCGCCCCACACAGGCTCCTGAGGGGCGCTGGTGACGCTGCTGGCAGCTGTCACTGCAGTCCCCAGGCACAGCACCTGGCCTGGGGCTCGACCCAGCACAGAGACCCCCTCCCCACCGCTGCTGCCAGGGGGGGACTGCTGCAGCCCTGGCACTGCTGTGGGGAAGCCCCACGGGAGCCACCAACCCAAACGCTCGGGTGAACGAGGACATGAGGGCACATTCCACAGGTGTAATAACCCCCCATGGAGTGCAGACAGCTCCCCATCTTGATAAACGTTCTTCCTCGCTGTGCTTTAGCTGCTGGATTTGCATCCCTCACCCAGCTGAAATGCTGCTGCTGCACCCACAACCTGCTGACACACTTTGCTGTGTGGATGGATCTCACCCTCCCTGGGCTGCATCCCAAGGCACTGCCAGCCCTGGCTGGGAAGGAGAGCACGGACTCCCCGCTGCCCTGCTGACTCTGTATTTCACAATGCAAAGGAATAACAAATCAGGCACCAAACAACAAAAAACTATTCAAGGAGCTGAAATAATTGACTGGGGTCAAGGGAAATACCAGCAAAAATGAGCAGCTTAGCCTCAGGTTAAGCTAATCCCTTTGAGCTGTGCAGTATGACCCCTCTAGGCTAAAACTTCAGGCAGCACACAACATTCCTGGACATTATTAATATCCTTGGCCACGACTCCATCCCTGCTGCTCATGCTCCATATCAGTATTTGCCTAAGCAAACAATGCAGATTGCTGTGAGGGAGAGAGCCTGGCCAGGACAGATGCTTTGAATGCACACACCAGTTGTTCCTCTGGATACACATGTAAGAGCTAAGTATTTGCTCAGCTATTCCTGGAAACCAGCTCCCACCACCACGGAGAGGCCAGCACGCTGCAGCTCCCACCACCACCAAGGGTGGGACATATAGCTTCAAACATCCCTGCAAATGCTGACCCAGCTTTCCCCCCTGTGCACGGGCTGAGAACAAGAAAGAAGTTCAAATTGCTTGGGTGTGTGCTCCAGGAAAGCTCTGACAGAAGTACATGAGGTGGGGGAAAACACCCTTTATAATGTAAGCTTGATGTCTGACTTTTGTCCAGGACTCATAGGTGAAGTGAGGTAACACAAATCATGGAATGGGTTGGGTTGGGAGGGACCTTGAAGCTCATCCCATTCCAACCTCCTGCCATGGGCAGAACCACCTTCATTCACTAGAGCAGCTTGCTCAGACCCCCTCCCACTGCCTCTAGCTGTCACAGTGTCTCCTCATTAACACCAGAGATGCTCCTGGCCCCAGCATCCATCCCAAGCTCCACACTCCTCCCCTGAAACAGGGCAAACAGATTTGCTTCTACAGTAATAGCTCCAGATAGTCAGGAGTGATCAGATTTTACATATGTCTCGGGGCAAAGGCTGACAGCAGCCGTTAAAATGCATATATCAAATTTTTAATATGGCTTTTTTTTTCTTTTAATACAGCGAACACACTTATCCTGACACCTGTTCCCATGGAAAACCTGAATCCAGCACTGAGACACTGTGGGAAGTGGGTCCCCGCCTGTGCTGTCCCTCCTGCTCCCCGTGCAGAAGGAGGAGGTGACCTGGAGGAGCAGGGCCAGGCGGGCACAGTCCCTTTGTGAGCAGCCCACGCCCAACCCGCCCCGTCACCCTGCAGTGACCCCACAGGAGCCCAGCACAGCAGCTCTGCCCAAGCCTCCAGGAAACTGAGGATGCTTCTGCTCTCCCAGCCGCCTGTCTCGCCAAAGGAGCACAGGCAGGGCAGCAGCACAGTGCCTCAGCCCTGAGAGCACAGGAGATAATCCATTTATGGAGTCGTTTGTTGATATTACCAATCTCCCATTGAAGTGACCAGAGTAAACCTAAGAGATCTTAATCATTTTTTCCACTGTTGGAAGCCAGCAATACAAAAAAAAAAAAAAAGGAGAAAAGAAAAAAAAAGCCACAAGTGTATTTTGGGAGCACTGTTGGAGAAATCCCATTGTTCTTTGCTGCATCAATAAAAGCAGTTTTGCTGTTTGATAGTATGAAAGTGTTCAAGAACCAGATGCAACAAAGGAGCAGAATCACCCTGGGAAAGGAAACTTTTAATAGGGACCACACAGAGCAGAGCAGCTCTGTAAAAGGGATCTGCTGGGAAAGGAGAAGGAAAACAAGGCTAAGACAAGCACAAAACCTAGAGCCCTCTGCTAATAATGACATCTAAATTTTGAAGTATCACATCTAAAATAGGCTTCCCGATGCTCCTCAGGTACAGCAGGTGCTTCCCTTCCTCTGCAGCCACTTTTCAAGACCATGCACAGATGGATAAGGTAAGAAGAGAGGGACTTTCTCTGCTGAGCCATCCAAAATCCATGATTTGTTATCACTGAGTGCCTCACCACTGTCTTCTGACTTCTTGAGACAGCAGCTACAGCCAAGTCGCTCCCTGCTGTGAATGGTTCCCTAGAATTTTCTCCCCTTCATCTATCCCTGTCCCACCCAAGCACAAGCACCTTCCTGAGCTCTGCCCAGCGCCAGGATGCCAAGGAGTCACATGCAGGAGGATGGGATGAACAAACACCCACGGATGGATGGGCTCCTGCAAAGCTCCCCCGGAAGCGCGGCCACGCTGCTCCGTCATCCGCCACCTTCAGAGGTGACCTTCTCCAGTGCCTCCTTCCTGTTCGAATCCATCCCAGCCCAATTCCCAGGTGCACAGGACCAGCAAAGCTTTATTAAAGCTCCCCTCTCCTCGCCGTGTTTTGGTGACATTGTTTTATGGATTTCCCCCCCGCGCTCAACCTTTGTTCAAACCATCAGGGAAAGCGCCGAAACCTTTATCCTTAAAAACAAAAGCGTCGCAAGCAGCAGGCACAGGCAGAGGAAACAGGGAACTAAAAACACACCCTGAGCATTCCCCGGGGCGTTCTCACAGCGCCCAGACCCTCAGCTCCATGCCCAGGCTCATCTCCAGCGGCCAGCAGCAAACCCACGGCGCGGAAAAGCGGCCAAAGCCCGCGGATCCTGCAGGGGCTGGCTCCTGACCCGAGCCCGGGCTGGAACTGCGAGCACTTGGGGCGGGGTGGGGGGCAGGCATTCCATGAGAATCCCCTTTGCTTCCCCGCTTTCGAAGCAGACAAAGAGCTCTCCGTGGAGGAGCGGTGTTTGTGTGATGACCTTTTCCCGTGGTCCCTGCAGGCTCTGCAGAACAAAGCTGTGCAGACTCACCGCGGCCGCCCCATCGCTGAGCTCCAGGTCAGCAGGCAGCTCAGGGGTTTGGGGTTTCTGGCATTATTTTGCTGGGATAGTCTGCAGTGTTGCTGACTAGAAACCCTCTAGAGCTCAGCCTGCTGCCCTGTCCCAGCCTCACACGCTGCCTCCAGCGACCGGCTCAGCGTGTCTGCGACGCTCCGAGCTTTTAAGTGCCACTCTCAGATTTCCCAGCTGGTTCAATCCCATTTTGTAAAGGGTAAAGCAACCTACAGGGATCTGTGCACTCCCAGGGAGTAGGACCTGCTCGTGATGCAGCCCGAGCACAGAGATATGCCCCAGCCAGGCTTCCTGCAGACAATTCTGCTCAGCAGATTGACACTTGCTCAGGGACCTACTGGGTCACAGCAGGGCACTGCCAGGACAAGGGCTCTTTTGGACCAAGTCTTCCTTCTTTCCAGCTCTTGGGCTGCAGCTGCCACCAAAGTCAGAGAGTCCCATCTCCAAACTCTGCTCCACGAACCCACAGTTGTATTTACTGGAGAGAGGACAAAGGAAACTTCTGGGGCACAGCATATATGAAACCTGTCTGTCTTGCCAAGATTTTTCAGTGGCATGGGAGAGGGGGGGATCCCCATTCTGGTCCACAGTGGGGGCAAGAGCCAAAAGGAATAGAGGATGAAGCTGCTGGATTCCCACCTTACACACGACCTCAGGCAAATTCCTGCTTGGCAGGACCTTCACCTCCTGACCCAGAAAGAGTCTATTTTCCCTGTTTGTAAAGCATTAGGGTGGAAGCACCTACAGTAACCCTGGAAGGAGAACAGAAAAGCCAACAAACTGCAGCACTGTGCAGCTCAGCACAAACCCTCGGTGCCAGTCACCGGGAACAGGATATTTATAGCCGAGGATCATTAACTGTATTAAAAAAGTTTGATGTTCTCTAACAATCTGTGTCATTTTGAAGCGCTGGCCTTCCCCCTGACGCCAGCTGATAACTGGAGCAGTGGTGCTGAATAGAGGTAATTATACACCAGTTCAAGAGGCTGAGCCCCGCGCCGAATGTGAGCCTGTCCTTTCCCCAGGGCTCTTGTTTAAATATTATTCCAGCTCCCACAGCCAACCACAGGAAGAACACTGCTATGGATACTCTCATAAAACTGCATAATTAGGAATAATGCTTTGGGTTTTGACAAAATAAATCACCACACACAAAAAGAAGTGCTTATTCCAACCTGGTGCTGGAAGTGATTAAAATGCCAAGTGAAGCGAGGCATCCCACTCCTGAAACACTGATGCTCCCTGGTATTTATCTGTTTCTGCTGGCCATGGTGGCTACCTGGGCTGGCAGGATGACTGCAGCACCACCCCTGGACTGAGGACCTGGAGCAGAGGCGCTGAGAATCCTCTGGGACAGCGTTATCACCCCGTTATCAGCCCCCAGGCAGGCTATCCCAGCCCTGCTCCAGGCCTGGCACACTTGGTTCTCATCCAGCTCAAAGTTTATCAGCTTGTAAGAAATGCAGGGGCCAGGCAGCACAGATAAGGAGCAGTGATTGTTATCAGCAGGGATAGAAAGCCCCTGTGATATGACACATGAACATATGTTTTTAAAGACTTAATGTTTTGATCTGCTTCATGATGTCATTGTGGTTTCAGGCATTGAGGCTGACACCTGCCTGACACCACGTTCCGTCCATCTATCCTGGGATGGGTGATTTGTCCTTTTCCCTGGAGTGCAAAGGGACTGGGGAATAATGCAGCCCCCCAGAGGCACCTGCATGGGCACTGCTCCCAAAAAAGCTTTTCCCTAAAGTACAGTTAAGTCTGACCAGAAAATGCAGGGAAGTTGCTGTTGCCTATTTTTTGGAGGTCAGTACCTTCTTCTGATGTACCTCCACCCCAACATCCTGCCCAGGAGATAACCTGATACTCAAGGCCAAGGTGAGCAATGCCTGTCCTCAACTAATCAGCACGTAATTAGCTGGAAGAATTCAGAATGAAGCTGCAGATGAAGAGTAAACCTTCAGCCATTAAATTCCATCCTCAAATAATGAGACTTTATTTTAATTTCACAGTAATAATATTGCCCAGCATCCCCTCCTCTTATTTACCTCCAGGAAGGAACATTAGCATAAAAAACATAATAAAAAATATCCAGCAATCAGCTTTCACCAACTCCTGTGTATCAGTCATCATTAAATTTGGGAATTAAGCCCTGTTAATGGACACAAACCATCATTTTGAGCGTGCAGGCAGTGTTAATATTTAAATAAGCTAACAACAAACAACAACAAAACAGAGGACTAATACATGCACGGTCATTTTTTCAAGCAGGGAGGATTCAGTTTTTATTTTCACAGAATATTAAACCAAATTTTAATTAGATTATACCAGAGCTTCCCTAATAAGTGCTTGCAAGGGGAACTCCATTGGGCAGAGACATGCTCTGCAGTGGAAGAGAAGAACTTGCCAGTTAAGTGGCTTAATCACTGAAGAGCTTTGAGGTGGCTTCCTTGTTTTCTTCACTGTGGCCACCTCACACTTTGCCAAGAGGCTGTCAAAGATGCTTAGCAATAATAACTTCTCTGGAGCAGGAGAAGTGAGCTTGACAAACAGGAGAGAGATCAGGGAAGAGAAGGAACAAAAACCTGTCAATACCAAAGACATCCTGTTCCTTCCCAGTGACCCAAAACACCAAGGTTTGCTACTTCAGAACATCACAAAGGAACAGTCCCAGGGAACAGCTCGTCCGGTGCTGCCCCACTGGGTCCCTCCTGAAGCCACTCTCACGCTTGTGCGGTGGAGGAGAACTTAAAACCAAGCCAAGAAAAGCAAAGAAAGTTAAATTGCAGATGCAGCACCCCCTGATGTCAGGGCACATCTGCCGTGAAGGTCAGGGCTGCGGCGGCCGCAGCGGCGCTCAGCAGGGCCGGGCTGGGCTCAGCTGCACCCACAGAGCCCCTCCTCGCCCCTCTGTCCCTCCTTCCAGCCTGCCTTCCAGCTGTTACTGAGGCCAAAGGCAACTGGGAACCCAGCACATCCAACCCAGGCCCCACCACAACCAGCTGGGTTCTCCCCTGGACAGAGCGGGCAGTCCTGAAGGAACCTTGCTGGGGCAGTGCCCCTCTGAGGGCTCTGCCTGTGCCCCAGGGTCTGAGCCCCTCCTGCAGCACGGGCAGCCCACCCCCCGGACACAAGCACGCTTCCCCCCGGTGAGGGACAACTCGAGGAGCCCCAAAGAGCAGGTTTTGAGCTGCATGGAACACGGGGGTCTTTCCCCCTCTCCGCACTCCGACCACGAGGCACAGCAGCGCTCCCTCACCAGGGACCCTGTCGCTGCTGCACGGCTCCACTGGGGTGTTGTGCAAGTGCCAGCGTGTCCCAGGCTCTGCAGGGGATGCAGGATTACTCAATCCCTGTGGCTCTTCCGAGAACGAAGGCGCCTCCACACCCAAGTGTCCCCAGTGTGACACTCAAGGTCCCAGACGCGACTGAGGAATGGCACAGAACCGCCAGCCTGGGCAAGGAGCAGAGGGATGAGGGCACTGACCCAGCCCTTAGGGTGCTGACAAACAGGTCCCTTTCCAGCCCCTCAGCCCCAGCGTCCCAAAGCCCCTGGTGGCTCTGTGTGTCCCAGCTGTGCAGGGCCAGTAGCTCGGCAGGATGGGACCCAACACACAGGTCAGCCCCAGATTTCCATGTTTTCCTCTGGTTACAGTGAAACACCTTCACAACCCTCTGACACGAGGTTTTCCAGCAGCAGAGGCCACTCACTGGACTCAGACAGAACCAGGACCCAGTTTTGGTATGGTTGAAGTTGGCCCTGGGTGACACAGCACAATATCAGCTCCAGCTCTACGCCTAGAGGACAGGCTGCCCTAAATAAAGCACATCCCCCCTCTCCACCAGCTGCACTTGTGACCAGTGGCCTTTTTAATATATTTTTCTTCCTTTATTTTTTTTTCCCTTTCTACCTTTTACTCAACTGGCCCCCGTGTTTACAGCTTGCTGCAGCACAAATCCTTATTTCATGTCACCCACTGGCCCAAGCTGTCCCCACTCACTGTTTCTCCTAGACAAGTTAATAAGATGGAAGGCTCCCTGGAGGCCTCGAGCCAGCGAACATTATCACTTGGAAGCAAGGCAGAAATACTGACACATCGGAAATGACTTCAAGCCTATTAATTACCCTTTCTTCTCTGGCAGATCTTTGAGAGAGAGCTTAACAAATTGAAAGGCAGGAGAGAGCATCCTCCCTGTCCCAGGAGCCCCTACCCACGCCAACAACAGCAAAACACACCCCCCTCCCCAAAACTGTTTGTTTTGTTATCAATTAAATCATCAAAAATTAGCTGAGACAGAGGCTGCCTGTCAGTGACAGATCTCCCCTTTCTCTTTGTGCTCCTATTTCCAGAGGCAAGATGCAAGTCACAGAACACGGAGCACTGGCACAGCTCTCCCACCCGCCAGGGGACACGGAAAATGCTGCTGCCCTGGGAAAGTTTGGAGCTTCCTGTCACTGAATGCCAATGATCTCCAGTCACACCATCCAACCCGTGCTCCTGATGTGCTGTAAAACCCCCGTGAATACCCCTCAGCCCCTCCCTCAAAATGTATTTTCAAATCCACGCCGGCATAATTGATCCTAATTATTATAAGCATTAGATATTAAATGCATTCCTACATGCAATGTGGCTTCAACTGTGGGCTTTCAGCAAAGTCTATTGTATAAATAAATGACTGGATTTCTTATTCAAGAGCTTCAGATGTGACAGTATTAATTCTGATGCAAAGTAGCCACGCAAGTCGAGATAAAGTCACTACCTGCCACTATGGCTTTATTTTTAAGGTGATTTCCATAATTTCTGGTTTAAGAAATAAAAAAAAAAACAACTTCCAAAATAACTGGAACAAAAACCTTCAGGCCGTTACCTAGAAAACTATCATTAAATCATTTGTTCAGTTTTTATTAGTATCATTGTAATTAAAGGGAATCATATTTCAAAAACATCTCTTCAACAGCACTTATCAAACCCCATCCCTGCAGCCTATCAATTAGGATTACAATAACCTCTCTCCCTTGTTGCCTTTGCCATTAGCATTTTGATTGAATGGCTGTTGAGAAGTGACTGGTACCAGAAGATTGTGTTCACAAAGTAACGTTTCTTTATTCGCTTCCATTGAAGCTTGTCTAGTTGTCTCCAGTTCCTACTCAAAAGAGACAAGACAGTTCCAAAAGCAGTAATTTTGATGCAGGATTATTTTTTTTTTTCCTTCTCAGCGAGGTGAGATAGATTGGGTTAGGCTGGACACAAATGCTGTTAAATCACCTGACAGGAGGTGTGGGGGCTGCTCTTGGCCCTGACCTCGATGCTCTCCAACTCCACCAAGTCCCACAATGGTGTCAGGGCAGGAATGGCCACAGCCACGTGCCCAGCACTTGGGGAACACCCACCAGCCTCTGCCAACACCCTCTCAAGAGATTCAATAAATAATAATTTATAATGCCTGAACTACTTGGGGAAGTTTTTGGCTATGTTTATTGCTAATAGTATTGAATGTGAAAGGCAACGATTTATCAGGAACCCCTGGCACTTTGGGAGTGCAAGGGAGAGAGAGGAGTTCTCCTGCCATAATAACAGCACTAACGAAGGACAGAGCAGCACCGAATGTCATCAGCAGGGGGATGGATGCATTCCACCACTGCCATGAATTATAACAACCAGAGTTCATTAAATCTCCCACATTAAAATAAAAATGACCTGCCACGTCAGACAGTTCTATTTACTGATATTCCCACTGCTGATGCCTCCCCCGATAAATCACATTCCACAGCACAACCAGCAGTTATCCAAAAACATTTCAATTACTTGGACGTGCTGGCAACTCCAGCAGTGCTGGGTTACCCTACCAAAACATCACACTCCCAAAGCTCAGCCTGACAGCTTCGAGGGGAAAATAAAGTGACCCCTACAGGCTTCCTCTGCCCCCAGCGTGGTTGTGAGGACAGGCATTGGATAAACAGGGAATTGAGAAGGAGGAAGGAGAGGGGAAGGTGCAGGGAGCAGGGCTGGCACTGGCCCTGGCAGCACCTCCACCCTGCAAAGCTGTGGGGCTGCCCAGTGCCAGCACAGGACCCTCTGTGGAGGGCAGGTCAGTCCTGCCGTGCTTCCTCCCCTTCCTCAGCCTCCTCCACCCCAGCCCAGCTCCTGCACTCCTCGGGAAGCCTCTCCAGAGCCTCTCTCTCCTCTCCTCTCTCCTCCAGCAGCTCCCTCTTTGCTGGCAGGCAGCCAGGAGTGTGTAATGGTGCCAGGTAGCAATTTCATTTTTAAAATGCTCTTATCAAAGATTTAAGGTGAAAGATAAGAAGAGCACACTACATCATCATAAAGGAAACATTGTATAAGGCATAGTATTTTACAAATCAAAACAGTTATCAAAATGAAAAGGTATGAATATAAAAACAAATGGAGCCTGTGCTATGGAGAGGAGGGGAGGGAGCTCCGGGTTCGGGGAATTGATCAAATTTCAGGTTTTCTTGACAAGTCTCAAAGCCTGTGAAGAACAGGAGCAGCGACACTTCCACTGTCATTTTAAAACAGAAATAAAATGTCAGGTACATTTACAGAGAGCATATACACACACACTTATTTATATGCCTTTTCATATAAATAGATCTATAAATATAGATACATATTTTTCATACCATTACCCACGGCTGTTGGGTGCTTTTATCAAAGTCATCTGACCTGGAAAGCATCTGTTGTTAATACCACTGTTTTATTATTTATCAAATCCATTTCTTCATAGAATGACTAATTTCATACCCACAGCTGCTCCCATCTTCCCTCCGCAGCTGCTCCTTCCCCGGGCAGCCAGGCAGGTTTGCAGCCCATCTCCAGCTCCCACCACCCTCCTGCTGCTCCCAAACCCTCCTGAGCCACAGGGGCAGGTATGGAACAGGCTCTGTGCTCCTGCCCTGTCAGGGAATGAGCAGAACGAGGCCAAAGGGCCAGGAGAAAACCTGTGGGATATCACCAGGAGTGGGAGAACTGGAAACAAAACCCACACCTCCGTAATCTGATTTTTTTTTTCCTGCAATTGCACCCAGGCAGCATGAAAGCAAATATTTTTATCTCTTTATTAGTTTGGGTTTAGGGTGAGGAGGAACAGAGCTGCTAGAACAGGAACAGCAGTGGCAAAAGCTAAGCCCCCCACCAAGACTTGAAGTGATTTTTAGCTCATCCGAACTGCCTGTGAGCTGACAGGGGAATATTTGCTGCCACAACGAAGCAAATTCTCCTGCCAGACTTCTCCCTACGGATCCTGCCCTAATTTCCAGTGCTCTGTGGAACACGTGTGTTCATGTGTGACTCCTGCAAGGGCTAAGGAGGAAGATTTCCATCACCAGGGCATTGCTGTGACTGAAGTCAACCTCTCAACTCCCACCCGACTTACACTGGGGCTGGCAATGGTCCCAGTGAGAGTAAAAACGGAGAGATGGTTCTGTGGCCAAAGTGTGAGCCACAGACACAGCCTGGATCCATGCCCAGCGTTCCCATTCCCACATCTGACCCGGGATTCGCCGGGACAATGCTGGCTCCATCCCCTGCCCAACTGAAAAGGGTTTGGGATGGCTCATGGACGGGCTGAGCAGGGTTAAGGGCACTGGATCTGTTCACTCCTGATCTCCCACAGCGGAGAACCCAGGAAGCTCTGAGAACTGGGAAGGTGGTTTAAAATGGGGAGCAATCTGTGAATTACTACTCTGGCTGAAGGTAGTTTTCTGGTCCAGAAAACACTCAATAAATTAAAAAGATAAAACCCACAACCCAAATGTGCCGACCTGCAGTTTTCTGAAAGAAGCCGTTTTTCAACTTATTCTATCGGATCCAGTGGAAAAAGTGCCAGATGTTCTTACTTCAGCTTATATATACGAAAAACATACAGGATAAGCAAAATCACTCCATGCCAGGACATTTAATCAAAATAATTAAAGAAATCTTCCATTTCCAGTCCCCTGGCAAGTCTTCCTTCGGCAGCAGAGTCACTTGGAGCTTTTGCCTTGCACAAACAACGCTGGGAGCACTTGCTGCTCCCCAGAGAGGGACACACACTTGAGCATGTGTTCAGGCACCTGCCCAGGTGAACCTACAACCTGGATCAGCATCCTCCCCGAATTCCCAATACTTAAATATCCAGAAACAGAACCACAGTCAGGGATGTGAACACGGGGAGAGCAAGTGGCGGAGCCCGCTTTGACGGAGGCTCAGGGGCAAAAGCTTTGTTACCAGCATTATCCCTGTAACCTCTGTTTCTGCTGAATCTCAAGATTTAGGGGATAGGGGATGTGTTATCTGTTTAAACAGATCACCAGGAAGCTTTTACATATGGCAATGACCTTGTACAATTAAAGGCTTCAGCAGCACGGGCCCGGGCGCAGCTGACAGAGGTGACTCACGTCGGGGTGACAAACCAGCCCCTCTCCTTTCCTGCAGCATCCTCCTCACCTTCACTGCAAGGGCTCCAAAAGACTCCTTACCAAACCCAACCAGCAGAAAGCACAGGCGTGTGAAAAACAAAAGCTCCCCCCGTACATGCTGGAGAGGACTTGCCCAGGCTGCTCCCTGTGATCCACTGGGAGAAGGAGCCAACACACCAGGGAGCGAGGGAGGCAGCGTCTCCCCCTCATCTCATATCACATTTTTGGGCACGCTGTGAGGAGCTGCCTCTTTTCTCAAGGTCACCACGCTGATTTTAATTCTGCCTGTTGTATGCAGACTGCCTGTCTATGGAAATGTTGCATTTTGTTCTCCTCCTGTTTCTGGCCTTTCCTCAATTAACATTTCCAAACAGTCCCACAAGGCTCAGAGTGCTCCCTGCTAATCACTTGGCTCCTGCATTCGGGAAGCAAAAGGGGTTGGGTTTCATCAGCTGGGTAGATCCATAAGCAAGAACCTATTCCTAGCTTTTAGGGTTTCTTTCTGCTCACAGATCATCAGGGTTTGTGCTAATTTCTCTGTCACTCAAGCTGGCTGCTCAGCAGTGACAGTGAGAAGGCAAACTGAGCTCGTATAAATGACCTCACTCCTCAAGGCAGCCTCAGCCGGGCACACAACGTGGTGTCTCTGACACAAGCTCACCCCCTGCAAGTGTGATAGAACTATGATCAGCATTTAGAAAACCTCAGAAATATTTGGTTCCTGAAGAACCTTGCAGAGAGCAGAGAGGCTGTGCTGATTTCCTCTGCCCTCTCCAGTACGACTGTGGTTTAGCTGCCTATTGATGCACTTCAGGACTAAGTGAATAAAGATTTTTCACTTTAAGACAGAGACCATGAATCACAGTTGCACAGGAAGGAAATGTTCTGTTCCTGTTTGTGGTCCTGCCCTGAACACCACAGGCACCTGGCAAAAGCAGCACTGCCCTCTCCCATCTCTGTGCCTCTGCTTTCCCATCTGAGGTATCAGGGTATCAGCCCTGGATCTGCAAAACCATCCTTTTGCACCCCAAGAAGCTCACTGGTATTTGAAAAGCTGTCTAAGATCTCCTGTGCACAGGTGCCTCAGAAGATGCTGCATTTCCCCTGACAGTTTTGCACTCTGGCTGAGAAGCTGTTCCTAAGCTGTTCCATCCCGGGGAGGGACTGAGCCCTTCAGCCACCATCTCCTCAGCTTGTACAAGCGCTGATCCAAAGGATGCTGGATAAATCCAGGTCAGAAAGGTCAGGCTGCACAAGGCACAGGGAATTAAATGATTTCTTCACCCATGCTGGCCATGAAGACAAGACACAAATGAGTGCACAATCTGACTGTCCTTTACAACGTGCTTTTAAGTTGCTATTTAATGTTAAGTCTGATACCAGAGCTTCCAAACTAATAGCTGGGCTGAGTTAGCAGCCTTTACTAGAGGTTTGGAGGGACTTTTTTTCCTAGTTAGTATTACTATTGCAGTTTGTTTGCAAAACAAGAAAATAAAAATGCCAGCCCCTTTCCCGAGTGCTGCTGCAAGTTTCAGAGAAAGCATCCACAGCCATCCCTTCCCTGGGTGCATCCCAGCCAGGGCAGCTGCTCGCTCCGTCTCCTCCTCTGGATGGAATTCTCATTACGGGTATAAAATTAAGCAATAAGGTCTGACAGACACCGCAGAGCCGGGCAATTATTCCAAGCCTCAGGTGGCATCCTGCAGCGAGAGGCCAGGGGCAGGATGACTGTAACCACCCGAGACGTTCCATGATGGCCTGCAGGAGCGTGGCCAGGAGCCTGATGTGCTGCTCCGAGCCGGGACGCGGGGCTCGCTGCGGCCTGACCCTGCTCCCTTCTACACCTCACATCAGCTGCCCCGACACGGCGGCGACAGGCACCGGCCAGGAAATCAAAAGACAAGGGAGACAGATCCAAGAATTGGCAGCTTTTCCTTTTTGTTTTGTGTTTATTAACACCGAAGCAGGACAGAGCTGGGCGAGCCACGGGCACGGCCCTGCCCCAGAGCAGCCGTCACCCTGCCCCAGGGGACACTCACAGTCCCCACCACCCGATGGGAGCTGTAAGGGTCAGCCCAAAGATCTCGTTTTCCCTCCCGATTGTGGGGACCGAGACTGGGACAGACCCCAAGAGACGAAAGAAAGGAAGAAAAAAAGGAAGAAAGAAGGAAAAAAGAAAGATAGATGTATGCTATGCAGTAAGTATGGGATGAANCGGTAGCTATATCCCATCCTCTCTCTCTCTCTCTCCCTACTTTGTTTTTCTTTTTCTCTCTCCCCTCTCTATCGCATAACTGAGTTGATTAGCACTCAATAAAGTGCTCTGTTGTTTTGTTGAAAAAGCGGTCTCTTGCTGTTTGCCTTTTCTTTGCACCTCGAGATAGCACGAACCATCACGATTTCTGCCTTGTCATTAAAAGCGGATCGTGACAGGAACCTAAGGGGGACAAACTGGTGCCAAATGGGAAAGCTGGGAAGCGGCCCCCAGCCCTGAGAGCAGAGCAGCTCTCCTCACGCTGCTGCCATCCCAGCTCCCACTTTGCACCCCCCAGCCTGGAGGAGAACCGGTGACACGGAGCAGAGATGTCAGTGCTGCTCTGCAGCGTTGCGGCCGTTAATGTGTTTAAGAAATGAATATTTATAAGCGGGGATGTAATATTAAAAACACACACATATAAAATATTAACATGGCACATGTCACTGCTGCAATCCAAACAGACAGGTGTGACTGATGGTGCTCACTGATAGGCGTGTAAATGGTAAATAATATTAACTAATGAATCTTTGCAGCCCTCACGTGAAGTTTAGAAGAAAATATTTGCTTAAAAATCTCTCCAAACTCCCTGTGTGCAGCTGCTGCTCCCTTGGAGAAGATGAACACTCCTCAGCTCTGTCACCAAGGGTTAAATCTCTCTGTTGCCAGCCCCGGGTCCCTGGGCTGGATTTCACGGGGAGGGAGCGGTGTGCAGCCAGCGCTTCCCGCAAAACAAGCGCACTCTCTGGAGTCCCATTTCTGAAGTGATACAGCTGACAGGGGAATAAAAGCCCGTCTCATCTCGGAAAGCAATAACAATAACACTGCCTCCATTTATAGCTTCTGTCACACTTTTCTTCCTAAGCCCTTAAAGCACTTTATGTTTTAAAAACGCATTGTTGCCGTGTCCGTGGATGCTTTCCCCAAATCTGTGGGTCAAACCTGCTGGAGCAGCTCTCCCTCAGCCTCGTCCTCCTAAAAAGCACAATCTGGGAGCTGAGGGAAGGCTCCCTCCAAGTAGTTCTAAGGATACTCAGCGCTATAGCCAAGCTGCTGCCAAGAAAAGCCACGCTCAAAATGACCAAATTAGGCAATTATTTCTATATATGTTAACTACTCTTTTCTCAAAACTGACTGGGGATGTATTTTTAAAGGCACATGACCTTGCTTGGCTTGAGGGAGATGGCAATAAACAAATAATTGCAGTGACTTAATTATATTTATATCTCATCTATAAAAATGTCAATTATAACTTCAGAGATCAGCTCCAGAACTGAGGTTTTGGCAGCCGGACAGAACACAAAAGGCTATTTTTCTCCTCAGAAAAGCCTCCTCCTTTGCCGAGGCACAGCCAATATCTCTCTAACAGCATCACTCCCGTCTCTCCCAATAAACACAACCATTATGCCAACTGCTTCCACCTGGACAATTACTTCCATGCACTGAAATCTGCTGGATGGACACAGCACAGACATGAAGCTCGACCCTCACCTTCCTCCTTGAGAGCAGAGCCCGTGGCAAAGGTGGGACAGGCCCTGTGCTCTGGGGGGCACCAACCACTCAGTCTGAGTTCTGTGGGTTCAGATCAGCCCCCAGCCTTGGGCACACCAGTGCCCACGATGCCACACGAGGATGCCAGCAGTGTCCTGGTGCCCCCCCTGCAAGGGCCTGGGAGCCAAAGGGGATGCTCACCCACCATCCAGCCCCAGACACAGCCAGGTGCCAGCCAGCCCCTGCCTGGGCACCCTCCTCACAAGCACAGGGAACAGGCAGAACCCTGCAGCAGCTGCAAAAGCCCCAGTGAGTGCAGAGCTGTGCTGCAATCGTTGTCTGTCCCTGGAGATGTTTAACCCCTAACACACAGGATATTGTCTGTATCCCACAGACACAGAAGCCTGCCTCGCCTTAATTTTGTTTAGTTTTAGGATTAAAGGAGTCCAAATCACACACTGTCACTTCCCTCCTCTCTCTGCTGCCATTCTGAACTGTGCAAGAGGGTTAACTGATACGAAAATAACTCTGGGGGCTGGACAGCTTTGAAAAACATATAGTATTACACTCAGTACCCACAACTACAGCTTGGGGGATTACACTCACTCAAAATCTAGATTTTTTGTGAGTCCAAGACATGGGGCTGTTGTGATCCAGGTCCTGGACAGCTTCTGGAGTGGCTGAAGGCTGCAGGCACCCACGGAACAAGCACAAGCTGAGCAGGGGTCACCCAGGGCTGGGACCAAGAGCATCCCACTGAGATAAGGAACCACTGTGCCCCCTCCTCCTGGCTCACCTCCACCTCATGCTGGGATCAACTCACGACAGCCCACTCCTGCATCCTTGATGGATCTAACTGTCCCTTCCTCCCTCCTCCTCCTCCTCGTGCAGCCTGCTGTGTCGAGTGTTTTTCCTCAGCTTTGCTGGGAACACAAACCCTCCCTGGCTGGGGAGCACAGCCCAAGGGCACAGCCCCCACCCCAGCACATTGAAATGCTTCCTGGAGCTCCTCTCCAATAATGAAGTTAGAAGGACATCATCATCCTGACAGGCTCCCTCCACCCCAAAGATCAATAACTAATGCTGAACTCCAGATTTTATCTGCACTTTGCAAGGGTAACAAAATAACACCACCACCTTTTTTTTTTTCTTTCTTTCCAATTACTGAATCCTTTCAAGATTGACCCAGTAATTTTCAGCTCTATGAAATTTTAGGCAGTGAAGAAAGTGACAGAAGTGATCTGCCAGAATGTTGGGAGAACTTTTGAGTGTGGTTTTTAGAAGACTGCAGGAATACAGTAGTACAGAAATAGAGGATCACCAACACTTTCTTTCAAAAAAAATAGCACCTAAACAAGCTGACCCAAGGGTATTTTTGTTTATCAAGTGCTGATTCTTTGTGTGCCCACTGTCACAGCCAGAACCACTCTTGGAAGGAGACATCCCAGTGATTCTAGAGACTGTCTTGCCTATAAACCAAAAAATAACCACTCCAATTAAACACAACCTGCCTTTAATATGGCTAAACAGATCAGCATGAAATGCAAGAGCTGAGTCTTATTTTCCTTAGAGAACATCCAGGAATAGCTGGACATTAAAATACTCCTGCAGAGGCACAGCATGACTGGCCTGATGGCATTTTTAAGGTTATAGAATCATAGAATCATTAAGGTTGCAAAAGACCTCCAAGATCAAGTCCACCAGAAAGGCAATGCGCTCCATGCCAGGCACAAAGTTTTATTCTGGCTGGGGTTTCCAAGCCAGGGTGAGCAGTTTTGAAAACCCCTCTTCCTCTGCCCGCTGCATTTCCAGCAAGCAGCGCTGGTGCAGGTGAGTTCCACACCCCCTGAACACACACACAGGAGCAACACACACGTGCCAGAATTATGTCAACAAACCCTCTCAATTTTCTTGCAAGGAAATTTATCTCGCCTCCTAGCAGTAGGGAGTGAATTTTAATCCTTTTCCCTTTCTGTGCCCAGGATGATTATTCCAGGCATAGACTAACGACAGCAAACCACAGCGGATATTTTATCTGCCATTTCTCTTTCCCGTGGCTAATTTGAAGATACAGATTGCAACCCACAAGTGGTTTTAAGGATTGCCATTAACACTGTTGCTGCACGCTACCGCATTTTAAACATGCTTCCAACACAATCAGAGCGTCACCGTTTGTAAAATCCGGGGTGATTTTATCGGCGGCCGAGGCGGCAGAACTCACTTCATCTCCACAGCCCTGAGCCAGCTCATGAGGCTGATTAGCACCAGCTACCTGGGCAGAGCAGGAAAACACGCCACAAAAGGCTGGATAAATTCAAGTGTGAAGATGAAGAGGACTCTTACTCTGCCTTCTGCACTTGATTTTTCCTTCTGCCTGTATGTGGCAGGGCTAAGGGCGCGGAGCTCAGCCCTCTCTGTCCTTGGGCAGCTCTGCAGCCCCTCGGCACCACCTGGGCTTCCCTAATCTGGAATTTTGGCTAATCCCAGCAAACAAGCAGCACTGCCCTTCACCCAGCAATGGGTAAGCCTGCTGCTCCCTGGGATACAGCCTCCCAAACAGAGCTGACTCTCCTGAGTGCCAGAGAACTCCTTTCTTTGTCAGGAGAGGGACTCCAGCCCATCCTGTCCCCAGAGTGACAGACCCGGGTGCAGAGTGTGACTCCATGGAGCACAGGGGAGGTTGTGGGGTAACAATCACCTCCACCCAGTGGCATCTGGAGCCTGCTTTTGGTCCTTTGGGGCTTTTAGCTCCTTCCCACTTAGATCTCATCCAGGAGTTTACACTGGAATGCCAATGTGGAGCAAAATGTCATGGATTGCACGTAGGAAAAACAAGCTATTAAAAAAATTAGCCAATGAAATAAATTCAAAGAATTCCCGAGGGGAAAAAAAAAAAGGATGACCTGTTGCCCCTCATCTTCAACACACATTGTGGGGGAAAAAGCCCTCTGTGGAAAACCCAAAAGGTTTCATGGCAACTAAGGTGCCCCCCAGACCTGTAGCCCTCATCTTCAGTAGACCTTTACTCGTGGTAAGTCAGTGAAAGGATGTTTCTGGTCAAGGAATCCATCCTGAGGGCTCATTACCCAGGCTCAAACCCGCAGGCTCCCTGGCACACTGCTGCAGCCTCCCCAGGAGCACAGAAACGCTGCAGCAGGGCTGCTGGAGCAGAGCTCAGCACTCAGAGAGCACAGACACCAACATTTGCCGTGCCCTCCTGCCTGGGGAAGTGCTTACAGCAGCACACAGCCCCTGCGGGGACACAGCAGGGGTCACCTTGAGGAGCACCAGACAAGCATCCTGCAGGAGGCACAGGAAGGGCTCACACACCACTGCTCTGCTTTCACGGCCCTGCAGAGCCCCCTGCCCACCTGGGCCAGGGAGGCACAAGGTGCTGAGAGCACAGAGAGCTCGGTGGGCAGGACAGAGCTCACTGCAGGCACAGCCAGCTGGGAACCCAGCTCTGGGATTTGGGACATTGCAGCAAATGGAGACCACCTCCACCTGTGTCAGAGACCAGATCTGCTGGATACACGCCTTGCTGGGAGCAGAGCCCCCCATTCTCCTCACCCCCAGACCACAGGGCCATGGGGCCCTTGTGTCCAGCACCAAAGCTCCACATCAGGCAGCTCTTAAATGCAACAAACAGCGTGCCAAGATCCTGAATGGAGAAGAGTATTTATGGCCCGTTTAAGGGCGATTGCGTGGAGAAGGGTGGAAAATTCCCTGGATATAAAAGGAAGTTGTCAGAGGTTGAACTTTTCAACCGAAGTAAGAGCTTTGAACAGATCCCTGTTACAAAGGGAAGGGCACTGGCTGTTCACACACACTCTTCCCAAGCGAGTCTTTTGTTCCCTGCTGCTGAACTTTAGGGTACTAAGGAGGAAGCAGTGCCTGGGAGGGAGCTGCTGGAGGCAGAGGGAGGGAATGCTATCCAGGAGCCTTGCCTGACTCACCCAGCCATCTGCTCACCCCCAGTTTCTGGCTACACCAAACTCCAGAGCAGGGAGCAGCTCAGAGTGCGCTGGGGTCAGCTCTGCTGACCTTGTGGGGATGAAGGTGAGTGGAGATGGCTGCCCCCCTCTCCCCTGCAGGGCACAGGCTCCTTCCCACCCCCTGGCAGCATCCCCAAACCACGGACAGCAGCTGACACCTCCGTGCCTGAGACAACCACACCAACCCAGGGAGCCACCGCAGCCGTGGCACGGGGGCAGGAGCCACGGGCTGCCTCCCAAACCACGGCACAAAATCCATCCCCATCCCTGGGCAGGGAACTGGGCCTTGGAGCCTGTCCCCAGGGAGGCTGCTCCCAGCAGAGTGCAGTGCTGCCAGAGTTCGGGAATGCAGCAGGAACGGGAACAGCTCTCCCAGACAGAGCAGCATCGTTTATTTCCACTGAAAGGAATGGCCGTGACAGAGAAAATAACCCTCAGCTCCTTTTCACAGAGCTCTGCAAGCAATGATGAAAGCTCATCTCCCTCGTGAAATATGTGCAGGGAAATTCCTCTTCTGGAGATCCTGCTTCTTCTGAGCTGGGGGACGAGCAGCCCTCACTCAGCTTCACAACTCCAGCACACCTGCAACCCCAGTGGAGGGTTTAGCACCTTCATTTCCTGGTATTTCAGCTTAACTGGACTTATGCCCAGCTTAACTGATGCCAGCCACCTCAGTACAAACCCTCAAAGCCTCAGCACATCCAGCTCCACAGGATTTACTCTCTCCAGGGAGCCTGACAATGGTCCTCCCAAAGAAAGGTCATTAGACTGACCAGTAAAAGTCACTTCTAACAAGAAAATCCACATGTATGGGGCATTCCATGCCAACCAGCCCCTCCCCTGCTACCTGCAGGACAGAGGATTTAGTGCCATGGATTTAGGCTCCGGCTCATTCTCACTCAATCTGGTTTTTGCTCCCCCATGCAGAAGCTGCCACACACTGTGAGGTCAGAGCTCCCAATCCCTCTTACCTCTATGCCTGTTGGTCGTCTTGTCAAACATTAGCATGGCATCCTCTACCTGCAAGACAAAGAGGGGAAAGTAGTGCTTTAACACAGCTGGCAGCTCAGACACACCACACACACCAGGGAGGGGGCACATGGGCAGGAGCAGCCTGGATGGAGCTGAACTCCTCAGTTTTGGCCAGAGGCAGCTTCTCCTTTTGGAAACCTGCTGCTTTCCCCTTCCTTGCCCTGGCTGACATCTGATCCCAAAGCAGAAAAGTGACCACTAAAAGTGCTGGCCCTAAACAGCCAAATATCTCAGCAGCTCTTCCATCTCACATCCATCCCTGTCCGTGCCTCGTCTCCCTTTTGCAGGGAGACCAGGAAGGGCCAAGGGAGGAAGCGTGGATGCAAATCAAGCCCATGACTTCTCCAAATCAGAGTCACTGTCCTGGCTGAGGATTAGGTGAAAAGAGGTATGAGCAGGGTAAAATCTGGTCAGCCAAGAAAGGTATTCAGAGGTTTTCAAAAGGGCTTTTGAAAAGCTGGAGGAAAGAGGGGAGAGGGAGGAGGGAGAAACTTTAATTCGCATCAGGCCCGGCATTTCCACTTCAGAAGAGAGATGACTGATGAAATGTATTGAAGTGCAACCAAATTGCTTTCAACTTTCATTAGGATTTGCATGATTTATTCCACCTCCATTTAATCTGTGCAGCCACACCTAAAATTTTGCTCTTACTGCACAAGGATGTTGTGCTGGGGTTGATTTCCCAGCGTCATCACACCTCGAGCTGCTGTTCTGAGGCTGCAGGAGTGGGGGCAGCTGGGTCCCAAGTGCCACTGGACACGTCCTGAGCAAGCTCTGAGATGGAATTACAGACTTGCAATTCCCTGCTGTAAACTCAGGGATGATGAACACCTGCAACACTGAACTACAGAAGGTGTTGCAGGGAGAAGAACTTTAAAGAAAAGGTTTTATCCTCTGAAGAATTCCACTGCTTGCCTGGGGTGTGGCTTTGGGATTTTTTGTTTGTTTGAGGTTTTTGGAATTTTTTTTCTGCCAGTAATTTTTCTGTACTTCCTTGGGCTTCTGTACTTACTTTGACTTTCTATAAATCATTTATTTTAGCTAAGTGATTTACAGTGCTCTCCTCATCTCACACACAGCCACCAAAGGGTCCACCCGTCCCTCTAAATGTCCTCTTAGGCAACAGACAGATATCCAGCCCGTGCCTGTGAAAAATTTCTCAGCCTTAGGTGGGCAGAAGGAGTTTGGGAAGGTGGTGAAAACACAAACTGAACCTCCCCGAGGTTCTGAAGGACTGTAATATGTTCCAGGAGATTGCAAAAATATATAGTGCAGCAAAACCTTACATGATGTCTAAAATTAATCTGAAAACCTGCCTCTGCTTAAGTTGTTCTTAACTTTTTCAGTCAAAATGGTTTGCAGAAAGTGCTAGCAATGGCCTGAGACGGTGCAGAACTGCAGGTCTCCTGATACCCATCTTGACTGAGACCTGAAGATGCTGATGCACTGAAAATGAAAACTGCATTAAGTACAGAGGCGTTTGTCCTGCTGTCTGTCTTCCCTCCAAGGGAGAAAACTCACCAGGATGAGCAATACCAGGAGGCAGATAAGGACCAGGCTGCCCTTCACCCTGCACGCTGCTTATCTCTGCTCCAGGGTTATGTTTGCTCAGCAATCTTTATTTTTCATTCTCACAGGTCCTGGCCTCACTGGAACCAAAAATTACACATTGCACCTGCTGCTGCTTCCCGGGCCATCGCAGCTCCCGGTGCCTCCTCGGTCCCCGCAGCAGCCCCCCTCTGTCCCCACTCAGTCCCTGCTGCAAAGGTTTAATAAGGAACTTTTCTCCCTCCAACCCCATCCCAGAGCCCCGAGAGCTCGGGGACGTGCAGGAGCACAGACCCAGCAGCCCAGGGAGGTCCCTGTGTGCAGGCTCTCCAGGCTGGACCCACAATGTCCTGCCAAAAGGACACCTCCTCCTGCAAGGACATTGCTGGGGACCTCAGAAAGGCTGCTGTGCTGGGTAGGGAGAGAAGAGATGCTCTAGCAGGGCCACGTCTCAGCTGCTGCTGGAAGCAGCAGCAGCACAGCCCTGAACCTCCTGTGCAGCCTCCTCGTGCTCCTCAGGAGCTGCCAGGGCAAGGAGGGGCTGGTCCTGGCACCAGAGCCAGCACTGGAGGGGTGAGGGGCTCTGGGTGCAGCCCCTGCTCACACTGGGCCCTCCAGTTCCCTTCCCTTCTCCCACCTGTCCAACACAACTCCATGCTCTGGGCAAACAGGGCTTTGTGCCATGTGTACCAAGCCGGAGTGATGATCTTGGCAGGCATCTTTTTTATGCAAATAAATCCCTATTAGCAGTAACAAGCACAGGCTGCAGGGGCTAATCCAGCAGGGAGGTTTCCTGGGGCCCCGAGGAGCACAGGCACCCTGGAGCAGGCGCTTCCCCCTCCAACAGCACCAACTGCTGGGATCAGGGCTGGGCAGCAGCTCCCTGAAAAACAGCCAGCCCTGACAGTCCACATATGAAACCTGCACGGGGGGAGCGTCTCTGCAGCTGAGTTCAGACGTGGCCCAAGTATGCCTTGAAGAAAAAATTATCAGTGGGGTGTTCTTTGAGCCAGCTGGTGCCCTTTCAACAATGTCTAATTGGTTATCTTTTCTCTTTCCTAAGGTCAGAACATTTTATCTCCGTCTCTGCCCTTTCTGTGCTTACCCCACCCTGCGTTATTTTTTAGGGCAGCCATTGTAGCAGAAGAATAGCCTCTTTCCTCCATAGTCCGGTGACACAATGAGACTTCTTGAAACCTCCTGAATAGATAAAGTGCAGTGGCAAAAAGGAAAATTCTATTAACGCTTTGCAAAGTAAAACATCTAAGAGCTGGTGAGACAAGCAGGAGAAGAAAATCAATCTGGAGAGGGCAGCACGCTTAGAAAAACTTTTCACCAGTTGCAAAAAGGTGGCGAGGGTACGGGAGGGAGGGGGGAGAGAAACTTATTAATGCAGAAAACCCATCAATGGTATGGAAATCTGGCAGAACAGCAAGAACTCAAACTAGAAGAATTTGAATATACAAAGGGCTGAATAGAATGAGCAAACCACGCTGCCTCACACACACAGCCCGTTTCTCACGGTTCTCTGCGAAGCAAACACAAGCGGCTTGTTCGAGTTTTCATCAAGGAGAAACGAGGGGCACGGCCAAGGTAACCGGCAGTAAACCCTGCAGCAAGCAAACTGATCCCTGTTTCAGGGGAAGGGGGGAAAAAACCAACCCACAGGCCAAACTCAAGCTCCTGCAGGGGCTGTGAGTGCCCAAGTTAACCCCCTCCTCACCAGCTTTGCCCGCCCAGTGCTTCAGAGATGCTCAAGGGCAAGCTTGCCAGGTCTCAGCTCAAAACATGCAGCTCATACTTTGCATACAAGAGGCAAGGGAAGTTTTTTCCAGGGTTAGAAGCAGGACTGGAGGACGGAATTGCCACCTGCAAGGCTTGGCCTCAGCCCCCAGGGAAGCCTGGGATGCCCCAGCACAGGAGAGGAGGCTGAGCCACCTCCACCCAGGGCACTCAGGCACCAGCAGGCAACCCAAACCCCCCAGGCTCTCTCAGCTGGAGAATGGCTGGAAATGGAGGCTCAAAGGAGCTGATTAATCCAGACTCAGTCTGAGCATCAAGTGAGAGTTACAAAATGAACAGTCTCAGGACTTAGGCTAACTAAAAAAAAAGAAGAAAACAAAGACTTGCCAGCTAACACTGGTTATAAATGGACACTTAAGGCCCCCAGACTCCTCTGTCCCAGCACAGCCCATCCATACAACCAATGCAGACCCAGTTTCTTACATAAAGCCTAACTAATGGGCTTCAGTTTATTTAACTACTTTTTTTTCCAATCCACTTGGGGCTCTGAGAAAAGGAAGGGCTCTACCACTTCATTACTCACTGCCTGGAAGGAGGAATAGGGGAGAATAGGAGGATAGAAAAAAAACCTGGAGGAGCCAAAGGCTTTAATAATCCTAACAGTTCCCAGGGTTATTTAAAATATGCCCAACCAGTTCACAAAAGGCTCCACGGAGATAAATGTATTTGATTTTCTTCCACTTTAATGGAGGCATACATTTAAAGCAACAAAACCAGGGTGACCTAAATAAAATGACTATTAATTGTACTCAGAATGTCTCTGAATTTAATGCAAGTGATCTGGCCCAGCACAAGAACACACAGTATTCTCCAGTCATTCCTCCTACTTTCCTCTTTGGGATTTTCAATTCCTCTTTTCCAGGGGGCAGCAGGAGCTGATCAGACCCAGCACAGCCCACAGTCACTCACACTGCAACCACCAGGCTGAGTGCCCTGCAAAACCCAGCAGTGGTTCCAGAAGAACTGCAGAAACTGGAGCACTGTGCTGCCACTGAAAGCAGAAGGACCAAACAATTTTTTTTCCCCTGGAAAACTTTAAGCCTCATCCTGCATCTCTCCAACCTCAGCATGCCTGCATGGCACAGACCCAAGAGGTGCCCATGGACCCTCCCTGTGAAACCAGCCTTCCTGTACAAGGAACAGGAGCAACACCTGCCACCACTCCACACCTCCAGTCCTGGTTCTTCCATTTCAGTCCAGCTTACTCGCCGAGTAAAACTTCCACAATGAAACCACCACAGCTACACTGAAGGGAGACAGCAGCCTTTGTGCCTCCTCAGCCAGCCCAGGAAGGCTTCTCCTGATCCAAACCCTGAGTTTCCACCACATCCAGAGCAGGTTAAGGTGTTCCTGCTCTCCCTGCAAGTGCCCCCCTGGGGTGGAGGGGCTGTTTTCAACACTCCCAAGCAGATCTGGCACTATGTTCTCCATCCCTTCAAAGTAAAGAAGCATTAGGGCAGACAAATGGCATTACACCTGGAATGGATCACAGTGGCAATTCCAGCTGGGTCTGGGGAGGGAAGGAATTGCTGAAGGACAGCCTTCAGCCCCACACAGTTTGGTTGTGCCTCTCCTCCCTCCACTCCCAACTCGTGAACTTTACAGGTCTGTCACCTCTTCTGCTCTCCCAAGAAAAGTGTGCTCAATATTCTGGTCTAATTCCTCAAATTATTTATCCACACTGCACAACTCCTCCAATATTTTGTTTTCTGAAGCAGAAAAACCTCTTAGCTGCCAGTGAACTGTCAGGTGCTGTTATTTTAAATGCGCATGTGAAATCCAAGCGTCGGCAACGCGCTCCTGCAGATTTACAACCTCCCCCCACATAAATTAAGACAAATGCCTATTGCATGGCAGACAATTTGAAATGGCTCCCCCACACCAGGCCTCTGGGCTTGATTACAACAGAATTAAACAAAGAAACAAATTATCCCCCCTCCTCCTGTCACACACACTCCTCTCCTCCCAGCACAGCTCTGTCTCCTGCCCAAGGGCTCCCCAAGCCTCCCTGACCATCACCCAGGTTCCTTCAGCACTGTGTGCCAGCATGGATGATCACACCAGACCCAACCCAGAGCGTGGTTGGTCCCTGTGCCACCACCCCACCACAGTGACCCCATCCTGGCCAGTGCTCCGGGGAGCAAAGTGGGGACCACCGGGCTGCGAGTGCTGCTCCAGCTTCCAGAGGCAGCCCTGGCTCTCAACTCCCTGCTGAGGGATTCACCTCCTCTGTGGAGCAGCACCATGTGGGTTGTGTTCCCCGGGTGCTGGGGCCACAGGCTGAGGCCCCTGGCTGAGCCCTCCCCAGTGTGCCACGGTGACAACTTCCCAAGGGCGGGCTGACAGATTATGCACCACGATAACAATCAATGCCATACTGTGCAAGCACAAATTCCTGTGCTGGCAATTTTTCCCCCCAGCAGTCAAGGCTTTAAAAAGTCTTCTTCAGCAATTATAGCTAATAAAACTACAATTTTATTCAACACACACATATCATTGTAACTAATTTTGCTCCATCAGGGCTGAAATTAAAACAGTCATTCAATCACGTTAATCTCAGGGCTTGCTCACCAGCCGTGACATGGCAAAGAGCATCCCCAACGCTTGCCAAAAAGCACTGTGGCTACTGGTGGACTTCAAAATGCTCCTGCAAAACACGAACACGTTACTCAACGCTTACTCTACCAAGGGGGATGTAAGAATGACTAATGCTCTCCAGAAAAAAAACCAGCTTTCCACAGCAGGACAAATTAAACATGACTTCATAGACGATTTCTCATTAATTCCTTCTCTGGCATTAATAATGCGGAGTATTGATGAAAGCAAAGCTCCCATCAAGTTATAAACTATGTGAGGACTCTTGGAGTCTTCCTTTCCCTGCTGTCTTGACTGAGAGCTTCCCTTGTGCCCCCCAGATTTCCAGCACCCCTTAGGTAACGACACTGACAGGGAACACAGGTTCTTGCAAAAAAAACCCAGCAAACCAATGAGCAACTCAGAAACATAAAACCAGTTCTTTCTTCAGCCTCTGGGGCTGCAGCAGAGAGGGTGGTGAGAAGAGGAAGGCAGAGAAGGCAGGCCAGTTATAAGGTTATAACCCCTCCAGCAGCAGAATGGCTGGGAGTGGATAAACTCCCAGGGACATTTCTCCAGAGGGGAGGATACACCCACACATCCAGGGAGAGACACCGGGGTCCCTGCATGAAAATGGGACACAGTCCAAACCATGCTGGGAGGCAGCTCATCACTCCTTTGTCCCTCATCTCCAGTTACCTTCAACACCAGCTATCCCAGGGATGTGTTTCACTATGGAAATCAGGCTGAAGACAATACAGAGAGCCAGAGCTCCCCTCTCCCAGCTGCAGGGCATGCCTCTGCTGGCTGTGCTTTTAGGGAACAGAAAAGCTGCCTCGTCAGAGCCAGAGCTGAGCCTGGCCGGGGGTGACTCTGCAATCAAGTCCCGCAGCCAGGTCTAATTGTCCAGAACGATCGCTGCCCGCAGCACAGGCAGCCCTCCCCCGGGTCTCCTTAGCCTGACGGAAAAGAGGTTCCAGTGCTGCATTTCTGAAATGGATTAAGAGAGTCAGGAGCTGGTACTGAGCGCTGGAGGGACATCCCTGTCCTCCTGCCCTTCTCCCAGGCCAGCAGGGCTGCAGGGAACGAACGTCCAGCTGCAGCCCAGCGCCCTGGGATCCTGAGGGAATGGGGCACGGGGGGTACATCGACCACCCTGCAAGCAAGGACCTGAGACTCAGCTCCTTGAGGTCACTACAGACACACAAACCCCCAAGGACAGGGTGAACAACCTGCCAGGTGCTGTTAGAGCCCTTCACCAATGGAGAACTGCACCACAAACTTCAGATTTCCCTGCACAGAGCAGTGTCCTGCTGAGAACACGCAGGGCTGTGGCACTGCCCAAAGGCTCATGGCCTCAGTGTCTCTGGGGACAGCAGCAGGTCCCAAAGTGCCACCATCAGGACCTCCTACATGCCTGAAATAGCTCTGGATGGTGACACAGATGGCACATGTCATACAAGCAATCCAAGGGCTCCTACAATGGCACATTTTGTAGCCATCAATGTACCACACACACCCCCACACTGACCTGGCCACAGACAGAGGTGCCACAGCAGCTAAAACCAGTCACTCAATCTGAAACTGGGGTTAAATCATGCAGCTCCTGCTACCGCCCTTCCCCAGAGAGGCAAGAACAGAATCCTGTTCCAAACATCTGCTGGAGAGGATCCAGGCTCCCTTACAAACACTTAATTCACCCTGCCTCAAAACATGCTTGTGTTTTACCCATCTAACAGACAAGGAAGAGGGTGGGACTAGAAGGGAAATTGAGTTACAGGCGTTTTAGTGACCTGCACGTGGCCCCAGAGCCAAGCACCAGGCTGGAGCTCTGCCTTTGGCTCCCTGCCGCACCGGGGGATCCCTCTCCCACACTCACCCTTCTCCAGCTGTTTACTGAGGCCCCATCTCCCTGCACACGTGCACATCCTGGGCAGGATTTTCTGCAAACTTCCCCAACAACAGAACAACTTCTGCTAAGTGTTTTCTTGTGGGATCCACAACTGAATGAAGAAGCCAAGCTCCATTATCCTGCTCCCCACCTGCCTGAAGGAGCCACCACCGGACAAATAACACAAAGCAAACCCACACAAGGGGTGCTTTTTAAATGCATGCATAATAACTTGAACTACTCTTTTGGGGCTCACACTGGAGCTGTTGGGTTTTACAGGTTTAAGCTTCTGATGCTGAAAGGCTGGAGAACTTCTGCTCTTTGGAAAGCAAAGGCTGAGAGCTCCATGCAACCACACCACTCAGCTGAAGCTTAAACAGATCCAACATCACAAGAGTCGACAGCACCAAAGCTCAAAGGAGCTCAGCTCCTTTACTCCCTCAGGTGCTCTCAGGTCACTCTGCCCATCCAGGTAAGTGCCCGGGGTGCTGTGGGCAGGGCAGGAGCCCTCTCCTCCCTCCATCACTGGAACATTGCTCCCTCAGCATTCCAGCCAGCCAGGTGCCAGGCGTTGGTGATTTTACTTTCACGGAACATTAGGCACCGTCAGCAGAAATAATTCTTCCTCCCTTCACAGTGCTCGTTTGCATATTAGCTCTCCAAAGTTGCAATCTGTTTTCTTTTCCAAACAATACTTCGGAGGTGCTGCCCACCAAGCCTGGCAGCCTGACTCTGGAAGTGCCAGGGCTGCTTCAGCCCCAGCCAGAGGAGGGGCAGCCTCCTCCCCTGATGGGCTTTAGCAGTACCACTGCCTGGAAAGCCAGGTTTAAACATGGGTCCTCCTCTCTGGCTACAGCAAGAGGGACATTTCCATTTAATTTACCCACAGCACCAGTTCAGCACCAGCCTCTCTCCTGGCTTTGCTGCAGCCACAGCACTCCAGTCCAGAGGAGGCCACCAGGATGGCCACAGAAGGTTTAGATGGGATATTAGGAAAAAATTCCTCCCTTTGAGGCTGGTGAGGCACAGGCTGCCCAGAGCAGCTGTGGCTGTCCCACCCCTGGAAATGTCCAAGGCCAGGCTGGATGGGGTTTGGAGCAGCCTGGGACAGTGGAAGGTGTCCCTGCCCAAAGCAGGGGTGGCACTGGATGGGCTTTAATGTCCCTCCCCACTCAAACCATCCTGGGATTCCAGGAATAACCTGTTCACTGGTTATTCAGGGCTTTCACTGAGTGCCCTGAAGCCACGCACAGAAACCCAGCTCACTGAGCATACTGAGAAAAACCCTATTCACAAGAAAGCCAGGGTGTTTTCACAGATGCCTTTGCAGCAGAGTCCCAGGGCAGGCCAGACTCGGGGACACAGATCTGATTAAGAGACATCCTGAGCAAAGTAACAGGATCGGGTTTAAAGAGCTTCCTGCTGCCCTTTCGTAAATACCTGCTGAATAAGTGTGAAGATAAGACAAGGATTGCATTACGAGGCTTCCTGATGCATGAAGGGCTTTTTTATTGCCCAGATTTGAAAAAGAAAAAAAAAAAAAAGGATGAACAATTGCCACAGCCAGCTCCAGCTAAAGGCTCAGCTGCAGAATCAAACTTCAGTTTATTAGCAAAGGAAAACTCATCTAAGTTCTCTTTGACTGTAATGAAAAAAAGTTTCATTTTATTTCCTGCTGGATCCTTTCTCTTTTTATTGTTCTTTTCATATACTGACTTGCATGTTAAGGAATATTTTTCCAGGGCTGTTTGTTCTAAATAGAACTGTCCTCCCTTGTTTTTCCACCCCAAATCAAACACAGCTTATCTCTCTACATTGAGGGATTTTTTTTAATTTATGGAAAAACTATTTGCAAACCAGATCCTTGCTGCCACAAGTGCTGACGATGCTGCGCTCAAGAAGGTGCTTTTTTTTTTTGCCTGGGGGTCCAAGCCCACCCTCCAACCCTGGCTTTGCAGCAGGTGGAGGATGGTGGCTGGACCAGCTCTGCCTGTGCAGAACACTCCAAATCTTCCCCCCCGTGCAGCCTGCTGACAGGGTGAGTGGTCAGAGAACCGTACTCTCACCAAACTCATCACACTGATGACCTAACAGTTTTTAAAAATGACTTTGAGGCTGTTGGAGCAGAGCTCCCCCACACAGACAGCAGCTCCGGCAGCTCACAGCGCCCACACACAGGAAGCAGAAGTGCTTTTCCCACTGACACAAATTAATGATAAGAACAGGAGGAGACAAGTCCCTGGCTTTGCTTTCAGAACCTGCTTGGACAGACCAGAGCTATGCAACAGTCAGAGCTTGGGATGTGGATTTCCCTGAGCTCAGAGCCCCTGCACCACACACACCAGAGCAAATTCGAGAGGAGAAATAACCAACAAGAAGCACTTGCTCTGATTTCTGCTCTTCAGGGCTTTGGATTCCTCTTTACCTCTTAAAACACCCCAGTTAGTCCTGATGACAGGGCAGGAGCCCAAAGCACTTGAGGGAAAGCCTGTTCAGAGCAGAAATCATCATCATGTTAACTGTGGCTGCAATCGCTCCCGGTTCACAGAATGGGGAGCAGGAGACATGAAATGCCACTGCCATCACTCAGGACCTGGGGACACTCACTGCAGCCCGGCCCTTCCACCCGAGCTCAATCAGGGCACTCACACAGGAACACCAGTTGGGGCTGTTGGGATGGGATTTTAACGTATCCCCTTGATTCTCTTCCCTGCAGCTCCACCCCTTCCCACTCCCCGGTCAGGCTCCAGAGCGAGCCGTAATAAATGCTGGGAAAGGCAATCCTCCAGGAGAGCAGGCTATTAAGGCTGAATATAATATTAAAAAGAAAGCAATTAGTGGTGCTGCTGTGCTGGGCACAGCTCCTCTCCCCCCTGCCCTCGGAGGTGTGTGCATCCCGCTCTGCCCGGGGTCACCCTGTTTGGAGAGGGACCGAGCGCCCAGGAACGACGGGTGCTGCTGGGTAAATTGAGTTTTTACACGTGTCAACAACGCCAAATCTCATCAGCCTGACAGAGCCTCAGCCAGGCATCTGAAACCAAGGTTCAGCTGCAATTTTTAATTACCCCTGGCCGGCACGGGGATTACAAGGTAATCACCGAAGCCGGGATCCTGGAACAACAGTGCTCCTCTTTTAAAGCATGCTGAAGGAGAAACAAGGGTTTCTCTTGTGAGAGGGTTTTTTTGTTGCTGAAGTCAATTCAACCTCCCGCAGCTCCTGACATCACCAAAGTGATTTCTGTGAGAAAGAAGTAATTTTCTTTAGTTTATAAATGAAAATTCAAAAAAGAATCCTACTCCCTCACTCTTATTATCTGTGTAACGAGGATTCAAGGCACAGGCAGAGAGGGAGAACTGTCCCTACAAAAGCAAGATGGATGAATAATGGTGAATAACAGGTGAAAATAGCCCAAAGTTTTCCAAAGGTGTCATTTCCATGTGTGCTTAACCTGTGGTGGCCACATGCACGAGACATGAGTGTTTTCTCCTGTCTGCTCCAGTCCCAGATCCTGCCTCCCCCCTCCCTGTTCCCCAGGGAAGCTCCCACCTTTTCACTCCTTTTTCTCCCCAGGCCCTGGAGAACAATCCCGCCCTCCCTCCTCCTTCTCCACAGGGCCCAACAGCTGCCTTTGAACGGTTTGTTTGAAACCTCTTGGCTTCAAACACTTTTTATTTCTTGCCCAAAAGCTATTTGAATGGATTATGTCCCAGTGATGAATCTCTCCTAGAAACGTGACAAGAGCCTCTTGAATCACGGCAAACGGGCTCGGTAAATCAAACAAACGGCAAAAACGGGCAAAGAGAGGATTTGGGTGTTAAGAATGAGGTGACAGGTCCACACATCAATCCCTACTGACTGACAAGATGTCCTTCCGAGATGGGAGAGATATTTTTTAGCTTTGCTTCCCCGACTCCACATTATTTCACCAAAATAACACCAGATACAATAATTAAGCTGCGATCTCGGTGGATTGTTCACAATGATAATTCCACCTTTGTAATTCAGCTTCAAATAAACCTCCTTTGTTCTGTCTTATTACACAGATTCTGGTATTATTCAAGTATATTAACTGTAGCCTATTACTGTCACACAAAAATGCTCCCTGAGCCATAGCAAAAGGCTCCCCAGACAAAACTTTATGTCATGTTAATCCAAGCTTTAATAACGATGAGGATATATAACTGTATTCTAATTGTGCTTTGTGTTTCTGCATACAAAACCCAGAAAATATCAGAAGTGACAGGGGCAGCCTTCCTCCAGTCCAGCACCAGCTCCTCGCCAGGATGGCTCTGCCTCCCTCCCTTCTCTCTAAAATAGGGGCTAAAAGCAGTGGAGAGCAATTCCAGCCAAATCCCAGCTATGCCAAACCCGAGCCTAAGGCACAGAGGGAGAACTGGGCTGGTGGTGCTAAGTGCTGCGGCTGCTACTGCAACAGAAATTAATACCCTCTAAAATAGCACTTAAACAGGGATAATCAGTATTATGGAAATTGTACATGTTTAATTCTTGAGTGTCTGCTGAAAACATTGCGTGATGAAGGACTCTGGGAAGCAGAGCGTTCATTTTGGAGCCAAGGCTTAAAATAGGCAAAGGGGGAAAAAAAAAGGAGGTGAAAGAAAAGGAAAGAAAGAAAAATAACCTGGAAACAAGCAATGAAAAGACTCACAAATTTATAATTGGGCATTTCCAAGCGGTGGCTGCAAGCTGGGAAATGGATTTAAGGGGAAGTGGAAGGCTCTGTTGCACCCGACAAGGCTGAGGCAAATGCTCTCTACAGTATTTTGCTTGTGCTTTTGCTAACCCAGTTTCAAGTGCACTAGAAATTAGATTTATCCCCTCCCATAAGTAAGGCCACAGTGCTGATCTCACACCCAGATCCACGGCAGGCTGGAGCAGCCAGATTTTAACCTTGCTGCTCAGCTGGAGGACACTGGCCCTTTGGACAGCTCCTCATCTTCATCCTCTGCTCGTTTCCTACTGCAATTCCCCCATCTTATTCCTGTCAAATTGACTTCAGTGCAGTCAGCTCAAAGCTCACCAGTGGTGTTACTGGGAGCTCAGAAGCAGCATGTAAAACCAGTGAAGCTCCAAGGGAAGGGGAGAACAAGTCTGATGGATTTACCTTGGAAAATACCATACACCAAACACCCTAAAAGAGTTCCCTTCTCTCAGTTCCTCCTTCACTCAGACCCTGAAGTTCCACAGCTCACCACCTCCAAATCACAAGAGGCACTAAAAACCCACGAGATCTTCAATATATACAGCAAAGTACTCATTAACCTGTTGACACTGCAGCTTCCTGGTTCCATGTTTTGAGGGTGTTTCCTACAACATGTTTAAAAAATTAAAATGAACAGTCTTGTGTAAATCACAAGACTCCAGAAACTGGAGTATTCAGAAGAAAAAAATTCCGATGAACAGCCTGAAACTCTTGATAAATCATGAAATTTGGCAGGACCCATCTGACAATGTTTATTTTTTTTCCCCCAAAGTTGTACTATGCTCAACATTAGATCAAAACAGTTTTCTTTGGCAGACACAGGTTCTGCTCTGCACTCCCCTTCTCCCTAACACACCATATGGACTGTTCTTAATGAAATATATTTAGAGGGATAGTGAACCAGCTCAGCACTGGTGTAAGTTCTGCTTCTCTGCAAGTCAGGGACTAAAAAACATCATGCATTTTTGGAACTATCACTTTTGATTTATAAGTCCTTAAAAGTGCAGTCAGTAAGCCCAGATTAAAATACCAAATAAAGCTTTAGTGATAGCAGACACACACACACACATACACATATAAAGTAAAATTGCTGCTATTTTTACAAATTGCCTTTAAGTAGCACAATATAAAGAGCCCAATGAAATGAGAAAAACTGGCTTGGACAGCTTCAATACAGAAAAGACAACGAGACAAGAATTTATTAAAATGTGAGAGGTGTTCTATTCTGCAGGGAGACAGGAAAGGCACTTCCAAGATTCCTAATATGCTCTTAGGATGGGTACAATGCAAATCTCTACCGAGCTGGAAAGGAAAGCTGCACCATCACAGGGAGGTCATCTGGAGAGTGAACTGAGGGGACATTTACTGGTGGTGGTCATGGGAAACAGGGGCCAAAGCCCAGGGCAGGTCAGCCTCCCTCCAACCCATCTGCCTCCAGCAAGGCACTGGGCACCCAAACACACAAAGCTAAAGGAAGTTCTTTTTTTAGAATGACCAAGTCATCTGCCCAGAGCCCAGCAGCCACCTTGGGATTTCTATGGACTTAAAGGAAATCTGCCAGTAATCCCATCAGCAGCAACAAGGCTGGAGTCTCCACAGCACAGCAAATCTTTTAAGGAGCAAAGTGCTTTTATTCTGGGGGAAAGATCCATGTCAAGACACTTTCAGTTTTGCATTTCCTCTCTCCCTCCTCTTTCCTCCTCCTGGAGCAAGAGCCAGGATGGACAGGCATTATCTAAAAAAAAAATCTTGCAGCGTAATGTCAAGATCGATATGTTGACCTAACAAGTAATGCCAGCTTTAGTAGTGTCTTAATGATGTGATCATTATCTCCTTACCTGAGTGCACAGCACTTAGCACGTGGGCCAGCAGGAAGGCTGAGGAGCACCCAGTGCAGAAGACCACAAACATTCCCCCACACGCACAGATTCCATGCGTTTGGTGTCCCCAGGAAAAAGATGAGTTACCCACGCTCCTCAACATCCACAGTGGGCTCAATTAACCAGGCACAGCAGAGCAGGCACCACTGCTGTGGAAGAGCTGCTGTTTCCCTCTGGGAGGTGCAGCCTCACAGGTCACTTGTACCAAAGTCTTCCAGATTTGTTTCAGTGCTGTAGAGATGCCTGGAACTTATGTGGAGCACAGAGGTGGCAGGGAGAGGGACAGTGGCAGCCTGGAGCCCTTGCTCCCTACCTGGATTGGATGACTCTGGGGGCTTTGCTCTCCTTCCTCCCATTTTTCTGGGAGTTTCTTTCTCAGTTAAGACACATTCACTTTCTAAATCCTGTCTTCCTCAGCTGCTGTACCCGAGATACCTCGGAAGACTCACACTTCCCAAAAATAATGGGTCTGGAATGAAAGAGTCTTGGCCACACTTAAAGTGTTTTACTTTGTCCTCATGGACATCACAGACTGGTCAGTACCTGCCTGGCAACCCACCACTGCTGGTGCCAGCTCTGCCAAGAGAAAACAATGTCCCCTCCCTGAAGGTAGGAGCTGGAAAGAAATCCATTTTCCACAGGCAGCTCTGACTGGCCCCAGCAATAGCAGAGGCAGGACCACGTAAGCAGGGATCACAGGATCACGGGACCACAGAGTGGTTTGGGGTGGAAGATCATCTTATTTCACCTTCCACTGCACCAGGGAGGCAGCCCCAAAGCATTGAGATGCTGGGATCTGTCTGTCTCCAGGGAGAGGCCAAGCAGAGATGTCACAAAGACAAAGCACACTTAAACAAATTTCAACTGTGAAATGTGTGATTTCTGGTCTAATTCCAAAACCAGCTACCTGGTGTGAAACACCTCTTTCAGTGGCTTGTTCTGGCTCTCCCTGGACAACAGCAGATAAAGAGGCAATTTATCATCCAGCTGAAGGCTGTGTGCCACACTCTCTGTCCTCCCCAAAGCTCCCCGCTCTGCAGGCTGACCTCCCTGCTCCACCCCGAGGTACCATAGCAACATGAAATTAGCACACACACAACTGCTAAATGAATAATTTACTGATTTCATAAGAACCTGACTTGCAATTTATAGTTCTATTATCTTTTATACCCATGTCTTAACTCCTTTTGTAAAAAGGCTGCAATCAAGCTAAATAACATTTGAAAATCTAATAAGCACATCCAGATTCCGTGCTCTGGGGCAAGGGCGTGCAGCCTTGTGTGCCCTCATGTGCCAGCTCCCGTGTTCATTGTGGGCTGTGCCCTGGTCCCCTGCACTGGGCAGTGCCAGCACCCCCTTCCTCTCCTCCTTCCCAGTGCTTCAGGCCCATCAAGGAAGCTCCAAGCAGCATGCAGAAGTATCTCCATCTTCAATCTCCCAGCTGTCATTTTAAGACCTGCAGCCAGTGAAGGGCAGCGTGGTTCCTACGGCTGCAATGACAGCCAGGTATGAAACAGATCTGCAGAGGCTCCTCCACCCCCATCAGAAATGCCCTTCCCATGACTCAGCCACGTCCTGTCGCTCCTCTTCAATTCAAAAGGCATTTATAAAGGCAGTGTGACAAGAGATTTACTTCCAGAGTTATTTACTTGGGTGGAATAGGGTGGGTTGCTGTTGTTAGGTGCAGCAGGACGGGGATCTCCATTCAGACACTTCACACACACCCAGGAGCTGGAGATGCTGCAGGTGCAGCTTCCCACCCTCCCACTGCCAAGAGAACTGGGCTGAGCGTCCCCTGAGACGCTGCTAACCAAACATGCCCAGAGAGCAGGACATGCTCCTTTGATTGCTTTGTTTTCCAGCCTCTATTCCTGCCAGAGAGCTACTCCCGAGGTTTAGAAATCAGGAGTGGTGCAGCTATTAAAACCAGCCTTTCTGAAGGAGGGGGAGATTTTCAAAGATAACTTCCCATGGGGCGGGTAGGTAAAAAGCCCAGGGAGGAGGAGGGAGGCAAACTTTACCTCAGAGCCTGACCTCACCCCACCTGCACCTCCCAAAAACTCCTCCCAAGTGCCCAGCAGCACAGCAGGGCATGGGGTGTGGTGCCAGCACAAACAACATCCCCCAGGAGTCCACTGGCATCCAACAGGCAAATCACTTGGAGATCGGATTTAAAAAAAAAAAAGATGAAAGAAGGGGATAGCACAATTATTACTTACTTGGTACATTACCTGGTACTTATGATCTGAAACAAAACCAGGCAGGAAATTCTCTTTCATCACCCAGGATTTTATAATGTGAGCGAAGGGGGCAGGAGCCTGCGGCTGCAGTCCTGGGCCATTCACACTGTGATCCCCAGGGATGCCCCAGAGGAGCAGAACCAGAGACTAAAGCTTGTGTGGAGAAGGGTTGAAATGGGAGAGTACAATATGTAAAAGACTAAAAGCTGTTTACCACAACAAAACTGGCCCAACAACGGCTGCTCTCTGCCAGACTCCCTCATTTTTTCATCAGCTGTGAAAATCAGTCACCTGCTGTAAGGAAAAGAGCAGAGCTGGAGCAGGGACTGAGAAACCAGCCCCCAAAAACACAGAAGACCAAATGATAATAACTAAGTAGAAAAAATTCCCAACAGTGACCTGAGACAGCAAAGCCTTCTGCAAACATCCTTTCAAATAATATTAAACCAATAAACCAACCTGCAAACCTCTCACACCCTGGTGAACACAGATTTAACCAGTGGCAAGGAGAAAAAAGGGGAGACTTTGGCATTTGCTGCACGACTCGTAGAGATGGGATTTTCAACAAAGGGGTCCAGATTCCCATAGAGCTGCAAGTGAACTGACTGGATATAAAACTAAGAAAACGAGAGGATAAATTTGGTGAGATCCTGTCCATCACACAAGCAAGGTGTCAAAGAGCTCTCAACAGTACCAGGGAGGGTAAGAAAAGCCAGCACCACCTCAGCAGTACTCCAGGGGTTTTGGAAAGGCCTCAGAATGAGGCTGCCTGACGTAGGAAGAAGCTCAGCTCTGAAGGCCCTTCCAGCACGGGGACCCCAAAGGCCCATGAAAACCACTATGACTATGGGGAATTGTGGGGTAAATACACCGACATGAGGCAGGATAGCCATTAAATGTAATTAGTTATTTTCCAGCACCTTCAGAACACACAGATACCCTGTACAAACTCACATAGATGGAGATAAACGCATAAAAAACTAAGCAAAAACCAGAACTGTGCTGAGCTGCACCGAGCATACCTTGCTTGTGTGTTATTTTTACTAATACAGTTGGGACTAAAAAGCAAAATGTGTCAGATTCCAGGAACACTGGAATAGGAAGAAAAAGAACAGTTCTGTTTAAAATCTCTTCTTCCTCTCCCTGTTTACTGTTCCCATCTCAAGCCCAGCTGGACAATAGCAAACAAAAGCTGGTTAAACCCCGTTCTTAGTGTTTTATTCCCCAAATGCCCATCACCTACCAGAGAGCAGAGATAAAAGTGAGGAGTTTGACCTGACCACGCTCACAATGCAACTCCTTCCCCGTCTTCTGAACAACATAAAAAGAATGTCAGGAGAGCAGATGGATTGGAAGGGAATTTGGAAAACAACAATAACAACAACAAAATGAAGCCTGAGACCTAAAAGCTGTCTCCGTCCAACTAAAGCTCCAATCCCCCTGGATCACAGGGCGGGCATCACGGCACCCTTGGCAGTGGGAAGCAGGGCTCAGGCTGTCAGAGCCACCCCACTGCCAGCCAAAAACACAGCCACAGGAGCTCAGTGGGGTGATGGGAGCAGAGCATTCGCCACAGACACTTCTGAGCACTTCCCAAACGGCAGGGCAGCATTAGATTCAATACTGAGAAGAAATCCTTCCCTGTGAGGGTGGTGAGGCCCGGGCACAGGGTGCCTAGAGCAGCTGTGGCTGCCCCTGGATCCCTGGAGAGCCCAAGGCCAGGCTGTTGAAGGGATGGGGGCTGCAGGAGGGGCTGCCCGACGTCTGTGGTGCCAATTACCCACCCGTGCTGGCAGTGGTGCTCTAATGAGCTCCCACAGCGGAAAAAGGAATTCCCCAGGAAAACGGAGCAATTACTGAGAGAAGAGCTGGTGGGCACAGCCAGCGTGGAGGAGAGCAGGCAATTACTCTGAGAAGAGCTGGTGGGCACAGCCAGCGTGGAGGAGAGCAGGCTGCCACGAGTGGCCACTTGACCCCGGCCCCAGGGCTCTCTCCTCGGCTGCCCCGACCCCGGGCTCGGCCCTCGCCTCCTCCCCCTGCCCCACACCGGCACTGCTGGGCCCGGCTGCAAACAGCACCAGCACCCCCTGCCCTCCTGGACTCCTCCTAAATCCCGACTGCCACCAGAGGGATTAGAACAAAAGGTTAAATTAACAACGTGGTGGAGAACTGCCTCGGTTTCTGAAGGGTTACAGCAGAGTTTACACTGAGCAGGACTCTGCCATCACCCCCAGGCCTGGGCAGGTGTTTGCACCGTCACCTGAGGTGTTTCCTCAGCCTGCAGAGCCCCCCAGCACCTCCCTCCTCTCAGGGGGACAGCACAGCCCACCCCAGCGTCCTTCTGCCCCCTCAAGTCCATTCCTGGAGGAGAAACCTCCTACAGCTGCAGCACAAGCCTTCTGCTTCGTGTTCTTCTCTCTGAACAAACAGCCACAGTCTTAAAAAGTTTCCAGTTTAATTCCTTGTGGTTTTGATCACAGCAGGCACAAAGCACGCCACACATGGAAGCAGCCCTGTTCCTGACCAGCAGCGCCAAGGTTGGTGGGGCAGAGGCTCCCAGAGCACCCTGGAGCCTCAGGGCTGCCAGCTCCACCTGGGAGAGCTCCACCAGTACCCCCAGTACATCTGTGTGCACCCTTCACCATCAAACACCACACCCGCCCCTCCCGAGCATCACTGACCCACACCAGGGTCTGCAGCTCAGCAGAGCGCCGGCTCCCAGCCAGGAGAAGGAACCCCAGAAAACACTCAGGAAGTAACAAACATTGTTAATGAAAATGCTCCAGTAATGGCCCAAACCACTGTGTTATACAAGAGATACACAGCAGAATTTAAAGGAATTACTATATGGATTTAAAAGAAAAAATAAATTACAAAATGGAATTCTTTCATTTAAGAAGCTTCTTTGCAAAAACCAATTTCTTGCCGCTTTGATTCAATTCAAGATGCTCCAGAACATCCGCATGCTGATCAAAACAAGATCTGGGGGTTTAAAATCTTCAGAGATGCAGGAGATGGGGAAAGGGAGGGACAAGCCACAGGCCTGGGCCGTCTCAACACAGAGCACATTCCAGTCTGGCCCGTTCTGTCCCTGCTCCATGAACACCTTCCTGCCAAGTCAGCTCCCCTTCAGCTGGCACCTCACGCAGCCACAACACACAGGGGGTTAAATCTGCCTTCTCCAGACCAGAAATTAGATTTCTGACAAGAAATCAATTTCTTGCAGGGGCAGCATCATTGTTGGACAAGTGTCTTCATTAGAGACTCGTTTCATGCCAATGAAGTAACTTCCAGCACTATGTGATGTTTGAGAAGAAGATGCAAATCACAGCCTATTGCTCAGCATGTTTCTGAGTGCCAAACAATTCCAGCTTGTCTGACAACTCTTCCTTAAGATGAAGCTAAACTGCCCTTTTGTGCCAATTAAAGACTCACCAGAACACAGTCTGAACCTGCATTACTGTTTAATAAAAAAGGGAAGAAACAATTTTCTTCCTTTTTAAAAAAAATACAAACATCTTGCTAAGGACTCTTGTGACAGGAGGTCTTTTAGTTCATTAAGACTCCCCAGCAATAACCATGATAAAAGACAGTTGTTTCTCTAGGCAGATCAGGAAATGATCCTCCTTCCCAAGCTCCCAATCCACACTGAAAACATCTCCAAAGAGACAAGGTTTCCCAAACCCAGCGTTCCAGAGGTACCACTATTCTGGAAATCAAAGTAAGACAAAGCCACCCACAGAGCCCAGTTCTCCCAGCCATTCCATGAAGGAACTCAGTAGTGAGGTGGGAGGTTGGTGGGGGCTTTGGGGTTTTAATTATTGCTTCTTTACACCCAGCACTCTTTAAGAGGACAGATAAAAAGTCTGGCAGATCTGAAACAACAGTAAAATTCTGGCCAGAACAATCTTGTGAGAAACCAAACCAAACCAAGAGTCACCACAGCCTCTCTGTACCCCACCAGCAGTGGATGCACTGCAGTGCTGCCTCCACAAAGGGCTTCTCAGATGAAGCAGATTTAAGTGTCTTTGACATGCTGAGATAGTTTGTGCCTCACCGTGAGCACAGTTGATGATGCCAAGAGTGGTTTTTCTCTCGTATAAAAAAGGTTATTTCCATTCCTTTTATTTTTCTAAATTGTTTCATTATGTTTGTCTAAAACACGTTCACTGCCTTGGAAAAACAAAAGCAAGAACCAGAACAAATCAAGCCCCTCAATATGTTGTTCTGGAATTAAAAAAAGGTGGGAGAGAGGAGAGCGGTGGCAGAAAGCAGCTGTCCAGCACCGAGCTTTGGCAGATGTGAAGTTCACAAAGCAGAGGAAATTCTCCTCGGCCTTCCCTTAGTTCTTGGCACCCCTCAGACACCCCAGCCCTGCCACAGGAGCAGCTCCTGTGCCTGGAGCCACCGTGGCTGGGGCCGATCCTCCCTCCAGGGCCACCGTGGAGCAGAGCCCACAGCCCTGCCAGGGGACAGATCTGAGCTGGGCTCTGCCTCAGGAGCACCTGGCTTTGGTCAAGGTCAGCGAGAGCACAAAACAACATCTGGTAGATGAAACAGAGACTGTCCAGTGCTGTCCCCTTCTCTGGTCCAGGAGGATGTGAGCAAAGGCAGCGGCTGGAAGGGAGGCTGGAACGAGCTCCTGCCCAAAGGGAAGGGAAAAGAAGAACACAGGCTTGCAGGAGAAGGACACAACTACCTGGGAGATTTGACTCACGTTATGCTCCCTTGAGCTAAGGCAGCTGAAGGAACAAACAAACAACAAACCCCACATCACCAAAAAACTCCAGGGCTCTTCCCTGGCCGCTCAGCTCCCGAGCAAAGCAGCGGGCCCTGCGTGCAGGCACGGCCCCATGCACGGGGAGAGGCATTCCTGTCCCTCCTCAGCTGCAAACCTCAGTGACCCAAGGTGCTTCCCTGGCTCCCTGCAGCCAGCTGGGCTTTACATAACCTCCCCAGAGGGCCCCAGCCCCAGGGTGCTGCTTGGAATGTCTCTGTGGGCCATGGACCTGCATCTATTCTACACAGACCTAAATACATACAAATTCCTTCCCTTTAAAGAAGTGCCCCATCTTGAGGAATGTTTGTTTTGATTTTCTTTTTCTGTCAATGAATTTTGCTCGTGGCAATGGTTTAAAGCTGGACAGATTCCACACAGAAGCTAACCAGAAGTATTTGTTTCTCAATAAAAGCCTCAATTGGGAACAGGCTATATAAAAAATAGTTTTAAAAGAAAGCACGGGGGAAAGGAGACAGAAAAAAGTCTTTACTTAGTCATGCAAGTCAAACACTGTAGAAGAGGAATGAAATATGATTGTGAAGATCCTGGGAGCATGGCACTGGAAGGGACATCCTGTGTCTTATAGACCTTCACTGTCTTAAGCAACAGTCTGTGCTATTCCTTTCACTTACTGATAGTCTTAAACTTAATTTCAACCTCCAGGCTAAATCTATTAATCTTACTTCCTCTGGTTCCCTTGTTGATTCTGTTCCTCAGTCAAATAATCCTCTGCAGGTGCTGAACCCCGAGACACTTGGAGAGGCATCACCACTCTCTTGCCAGCCTAAATCAACACTTCCAGCTTCCTCCTCTTTCCCTCAACCATCTTAAAAGCTGTAACTTCCCCATTAGGATCAATTTCTCCTAATGATCAGATTGTGTAAAGGCACCAGCACTTCCTCTTCCATCCCAGAAACACCCGGGCCTTTGGCAGAGCCTGTTCCCCTTCGCACTCCAATCCTCCTCACAGCTTCTCCTAAAGCTGTTTCTTTTAACGAGTCCCTTACAGTGTTTTAGTCCATTAATTTATCACACTTTCCTATTTCAGCCTTCACTGTCATTCCCAGCTGCTCCTGTGAGACAGCTGGATCCTCCTCTGCTCCGCAGCTCCGAGTCACCAGAGCCCCCGGCAGCGGAACCCAGCCAGCGCCCCAGACACCCACGGTCACTGCCCAGCCCTGCACAGCTGCCAGGGACACTGCTTCCACTAAAACGCCTTCAAACAGAGCAAGAGTCATCAAATAAAAACAAGTTTTTGTGTGCGCACCGCGCCCTCCCCCTCGGAAAGGCAAGAGCTGCTCCCTGGCAGTGCAGTCTGAGCTGGGAAGCAAAACCCAACAGTGAAATGTGAATGAAATGCAAAATGTAAACAAACAGACTCAATGACATAAAATGAAATTATCGAGTTTTTGGATGTGATCCAAACTTAATAGCACAGAAGGAAGTTTACATTGAACTTGGGGATTTTTAACCTCAAGTGTCTGTTTAATTTTAAAAAAACAGCTGCTGGCTACATGTTTGTGCAGCACACTTTCACACAACACACACCCGCCTGCGAGCCTCTTGCATTTAAATAAAAGTCAGACGAGCATCAGGAGAGGGAAGAATCACCCTCCTGATCCCTGCCTGCTCCTCAGCCAGCTGGGGAAGCCCTCCCAAGACCCTGCACGCTGCCTCCAGTGCCTCTAGGAAATGCTCTGACCCCAGGCAGTGCCAGGCCAGTTTTAGGTTTGGATATCAGCAAAAGCTTCTCCACCAAGAGGGTTGTCAGGCCTTGGCACAGATGTGTGGCACTTGGGGACGTGGGTTGGTGGTGGCCTTGGCCCTGCCTGTGGCAGCTCCCACCAATGGAGAGAACTCCCAGGAACACCTTAACCCTTCCTTGCCCTCCTCCAGGGACACAGGCACCACATGGAGAGAGATCTGCTCCAAAATGGGTCATTTATTCCATACCCTTGTTATTTGCAGCGAAGTATAATGGAAAAAATTGACTGTTTGCTTGGTGCAATAGGGCATGACTCTTTACACAGAAATAATAGCTAAACAGTGATGGATTCTAAATCTCCATTACAGTGAAAGATTTGAAGGAGTAAAGCAGTTAGAAAAATAATTGGTTTTCTTGTTTAGCTTTAAAAAGCCTTTACACGCCGCCAAATGGAGAAGACTTCTCACTTTATTTTGGTTTTTTCCTTGGGGGTGGGTGTTCCATTAACAAAGGGAATAAAAACAACCCCAACCTACTTAGGGAAAAAGGGAGGCCTTTGACCTTCTCTGGGAATCCTGGAGGGCAGGGAGATGCAGGAGCACAGCCCCAGCCCAGCTGTGCAGGGCTCAGCACTCAGGCGTGGCCTTCTGCTCCTCTGGGGCTCTCTGCGTGAGACAAGTCACTGCTACAGCAAACCAGGAATGTCTTCAGTTCCCAAGGAACAGACTCAAGCACTCTCAGCCAGGCACCAAAACTGGACAGGGAAGGAAGTGTCTCTCTGTCCTGGTGGAAGAGATAGAGCCTGAGACCTCAGGAGACAGAAGGGGTAGAGATGAGTTATGCAGCCAGGTCCAACCTAAAAATTAAGCATTCCAGCACCTCTCATTCTAAATCCAGGCTGGAAAACAAGCACCAGCTAACTGGAAATTGCATAATAATGACAGAAACCATAGAGAACTTTTTAACAAAAAAGCAGGTGCTTATGAGTTCAGACCCCTCCAGGATCCCTCTGAATATTTCAAACACCAAAATGAGAGACTTTTTCATGTTTTCTGAAGGCAGAGACCTTTCCCCTGTGCCCAGCTCCTCTGAGGCAACACTTTCAATTATTCAGCAGCTCGCTGATGAGGTCTGGTGCTGGCTGGTGGCACCCAGGGAGCGGGCTGGGGACACAGCTGCCCTGACATTTGCAGCATCTCGGTGGAGCGGCTCCCAGACCGCAGCTCGCTGTCGGGGTGACCGAGGGCACCCCACACTGCTCCAGGTCAGCTCTGCATACAAAAGAGCAGCTGCTGGGAGCTGCTTTCCTGCAGATCTTTCAGCAGGGACCAGCAGTAGGTGCCGAGAGGGGGGAGCAGCAGGTGCAAAGCACCTATTGAGGTCCCATTAATTTTTCAGGGATTCTCAGGCTTTGGCCTTTGCAAAATGCAGCAGGAGGAGGAAAGGGGAGAAAGAGACTGCAGGCAGGAGGAGAGTCTCTCCCCAGCAGCTATCTCCTCATCAAACAGCTCTGTCAAAACAGAGAAATGAACAGAAGCTGATCTGAACTGCCCACATTCCCTAATTAGAAGGGAAAAATCCCGGGCAGTGCTGGGAGGCAGCGGTGGCCCCTCGCCGGGGCGCGGGCTCTCCACACCACACACACAGGCAGAACTTTCTCTCCCCGGTCCAATTTCTGGAAATTTATTCCGGTTGTAAACCATTAGGTGCCAATTTTTCAAATCAACCTTAAGATTCCATAGCACTGGCTGCCTAATAGACTCTGAAAAATCTTTTACCTTCTCGCAGCTGAGCAAATGCTACCAAAAACATCTTAATAAGGCTCTTGCTATTCTTTCACCTCGCTGCTCACAAAAGGGGAGACAGTGAAAGGCAGCTCTGTGCAGGTGGCTGAGGGGAGCAGCACTGCTGTGGGTGATCCACACCAGCCAGCTCCAGAGGGATGTAACCACCCCTCCATCACCCCAAGGACTGTATGCTAACAGCAGCCAGAGGAGGGAGAAGTCCACAGCCTTCCCTGCACAGCCCTGCCCTCTAGGCCTTACTAAAGAGGGGAAAAGAACTCACCACTGTTTCTTTGGGTTGTAGGGAAAGAGGGGGGGGGACAGGGGCTGCCTGTGCCATTTGGCTCCCAGCAGACTCACATGGTCACTGCTCAGCTGCGAGTTACAGCCATAAATTACAGCCCACTGAATTACAGCAAACGAAAATCAGCATCAGTTTAATCTTAATATTCCTGGCTGTGGATTTCAGCAGCTCAAGGTCACGCTGGGAGGGAGCAGAGCAGGGCTGTGAAGATAAGCTCCGGCCTGAGGATGCCCCTTTCTCCAGAGTGCTCCTCCTCCAAGGGGCAGCTTAGCCAAAAGGTCCCCAAAGTTTTCACTGTTTTTCAGGAAAGTTTTAGACCTGCTACATAAAAAAAAATGTCCCATTATGCAGGCTGGAAACCTGGCCAGCAATAACCTTGGCTAACTCAAAGGCCTGTGCTCAGGATGGAGGAAAAAGACCCAATATCCTATTCTACAGCTATCTGAAAATTCAGATTATATGTCTAATGCCCCTCATGATTTTCTCTAGCTATCCCTGGGGCACCAGATAGCCTGCATCTTCTTCATTTATGTTTAAATAAAAGTAAATATTCCTACTGAATTCCTTTACAAATTCCTGCACACAACTTAAGGAAATAAACGTCTCATTCCAAAGCCCACCCCCAGGCTCAGCCTATCCTCCCTGCTTTGCATGCCCTTTATACTGAATTGCCTCGGAAAACAATGCCAGGTGGGCCAGGGAAGGGTTTCAGTTTTCTCTTGTGAAGTTCCCATGGCTTTGCACACACGCAGAGCTGCAGAACCCGAGCAGGAGCTCCCGGACGCGCTCCCAGAGCAGCGCCACGGCCAAGCGCTCTTTGAAGAATGTGCTCACTGGGCTCTCAGCTCTGATCCAAGTTTTATAACCAGGATTCAAAGCCCCAAAAGGGGGAGGGGGAAAAAAAAAAAATTAGGCTTATAATGTTAATGCTGGCAGATTTAGGTTCTGTGTTAATGGAACATCTCTGTGCTTAGGAGGAGCCGGGGCCGCGCGCGATAATCAACACTTGCACAATATCCACTCGACTGTGTGAATATCCCAACTCCGCGCCTGTGAGCAGCTTACAGGAATTACAAAGGCTGAGCTAGCGAGGAGAGAAAGGATTACTGAGGGCCACAGTTCATTCTACTTCTGCATAAACAAAATATGACCTTGATTAAATTAATAATGGAACCCGACGTTCCCATTAAAGTGCTGCCGGAGAGCGGCGCGGGCCGGCGAGATAACCGCCCGCGCCGCTCCGGCCCCGGTGGACAAATGGACAGCCTCAAGGCTTCCCATCTCCAAAAAGCCTAAACAACCGCTCAGCAGGATTAATTTTTAATAACTCAGCACTTTGTTTTTATGTACTTATTAAAATTTAAGACACCGAGCCAGTGACCCCTGTAATTTTTCAATTGTTCCAACCATGGAGCCTGGGCTGGGTAATTACGCTGGAACAGCTGTTGGAGACGACCTTGTGATCAGTGGGGAAAAGTGATGCAATCCTATCGGTTTGCTAAGCTCCACAACGCTTCCCTTCCTCCTCCCTACCCCGTTATCATTTTAAATAAGTTCATGAGTTAATTACACAGAATAATTCAGAGGGTTATTTGGGAAAACAAACCCTCTTGATAGACTAATAAATGACAGCCGCAGCCACATGCACACGGGGTACTTGCAAACTTCACCTTCACTGTGAATGTCCATTATTCCTGTGCTAGCCATCCTGTCCAGTAATGCTGGAGAGAGAGTGAGGAGTCAGGGAAACTCTGATCCAAACCCTTCCACAAGGAAAGGCAGCAGAACTGTGGCTGCTGGCACTGGCTCCCAGCATTTGGGAAGGGTCCTGCAGAATTTTGTCAGGGTAAAAATAAAAGCTGGGCCTGGACAGGCCCAGCAGAAACCAAAGAACTCCCTGCAGCCACTCTGCAGGGGCTGAAGCATCTGGAAACAGCCACACATTCTCTAGAGGTATCAGCCTCCAGCAGCTTCTGCACTGTCATCAGGAAGAGGGAGAAAACAATTCCTAGAAAAACAGCTAAGAGGAATTTTCATTTCCAGGCAAAGAGAACAAATCACTGAAACACAGCAAGAGCTGGAACATGGGAATGCAAAAGAACAGGCAATTATTGAATGCATATTTAACATGTTGTGTGTCTATTTACCCTGACAACCTAGGGACAAGGAACAGCGATGTTGGAGCCCTCCATCCAGCTCCCACCCATCCCTGGCCAGCTGAATCCACAAAGACCACTGAGAAAGATGCTACAAATATAACTGGGAAATGGGAACAGGCAGCTCTGGGTACCTGGGAGCACAAGGCACTGCCCAGCACCTGGCACCAGCACACTCAAATATCATCAAAGTTTCTTGCTCTCCACAAAAAAGCCTCATAAAAATCAAAAGTCCCCCACCAAGAGCTTGAAAGTGATGATTTCTAAAGCAATTAGCAGCCAGGCATTGAACAGCCCAATTCTGGGGACCAGCCATGTGCAAAGTGTTGGGAGAAGGTGGAGAAGGCAGGTCTTGCTCTGGCCTAGGACATGGAAGCATCCAGCCTGCCACATTCCCAGCTTCCTGCATTCCCAGCATGGGCAGCCACGGACAAGAAAATAAACTGCATCTGTTGGAAATATGCACAAAACAATTAAAGGTAAACTGAGCTTCCTTTGCAAAACCAAACAGAACACCGTGCTTACAATCCCCAGTGCATTCCTGGACACATTCCTAGACCAGCGTTTCACAGTGAAACATTTGCTGGAGCAAGCACCCACAAGCAGGGGGTCTCTGCTTAAATCACTCCCACTCCCCCCATTTGTGCACCTGGCAGCTAAATGCAGTTAAAAAGATGAGGCAAGCAAAGGGAACTCAATAGCCAAGTACTGCCATCACTGGTCCAAAGCCCTGACTTTGAAGTTTTCCATTACATCAGAGAGAAGAATCCCTTTCCTCGTGGAGCTGCTGCAAGCCCCACTTCCCCTCTGCAGACAGCAGTGTCTGCACACATCGCAGCACTGCAAGGGCCTCAGGGCTTGCTTCCACCAAAAATAGCAACTGTCAACAGAGACACCATATTCCAGCATCACGAGCTGCTACAGATTTCTATTAAAAATTAACCTGCATATGCTATTATTACATAGAAAGCATCACCCCACGTATAAACCCCAACATGCAGGGCCACGAGCACACGGGCTGGGAGTGAGCGCTCCCCATGGCCCCGACGCCTCCCTGAACTTCTCACCGCGTTCAGCAGCAGCCAAGCGAGTGGCCCTTCCTCTGCAGCTTTGTTTTTTGAGCCATGCATTAGCAGATGTTCTTTTCTCTTTCCATTTTTTTTGTTGTTTTTGGGGGTAGGGGCAGTAATAAAGCAGAACTAAGTGCTTCCAGCATGCACAGGGTGGCCCAGCGCAGCACCGCAGCTGCCGAGGAGGAACAGTGTTTGTACTGCAACAAATGCACACAAATGTTAGCGTGGTTTTTTTGCTAATGTGCCTTGTTCAAAAGATGAAACCCTTCCAGGAGGGTGGGGCTCTTTGTTTCTTCACTGCCCTGCATACAAATAGACAAATCAGAAACCCCTCATGTCCATTTGGTTCAGCCAGGTTTGTATGATGCTGAGCACTCAACATCCATCAGCGCCCCTCACAACTGAGGGCCCTCAAGAACTCACAGATATATGATATGCATTTAAATTTTAGTGCGTGAACGTAAAATGTGCAACATTGTGTGAGGTATGAGGGGCAGAGGGGAGATGAGGTGAAGCTACAGTCAGTTATTTTCAAGTACTTCCAAGTAACTCTCCGGCGATTTGCAGCGGGAAACACTTTACCAGTAAACATGTGCCCAGTGTCCCCCACAGCTCAAGTGCCTGTTAAAGAGGATATGAGAGAGGAAAAAAGGCCTTGGTCTGCTTTTGGAAATGCAGCTGTAAAATCCAAAGCAGAAAGGCTGAAGTGTGAGCTCAGAACAAACGAGGCTGATCCCAGAGCAAGGGGAGCCTGTCCATCATGGGCAGCACTGACCCACCGGCTCCAGGCCCTGGTTCCACCCCACGGCCAGAGGAGAGGTCTGGGCAGGCCAAAGCTCCTCTCAGACCCTCAGTACATCCCTGCAGCGATGCCAGAGGGAGCGTGGCTGCCCTGGTCACCTCTGCTGTCCCTCATCCCCATCAGCACTGTCAGAGTGGGCTTGGGCTGCCAGAGTGTGACTGCTGACAACGAGGCACAACATGAACTAGGGGATAAACAAAAAAGCACCTAAAGGCACTTAAACCCAGTTCCCAGCAAGGGGCTGAGTGACAGGGCAGGGCCAGGCGGGGACTGAGCCACAGTCAGGCTCTGCTGGCTGTAAGGACAGGATCAGGAATTAATTTAAATGCACTAAACAGACAATTATCAACTCAAATACAGCTTTAATGAGGAGGAAAGGCCATATTTAAGAGATCTTGCTGTGTCCTACCCTACATCAAGGTTTTCCCACCTAACAGCTGACTGAAGGCAGGATTCTTTTGGGTTTTTTTCTCCCAAGCATCCCACCTTCTGGCACACGAGGTGTGAGCCTTTGGCCAGCACTGCTCTGAGGCACAGCGAGGCCAGCGCGGCAGAGCCGAGCCAAGAACAGACCTGGGCACGGCGCTCGGCTCGGCAGCACCAAAAAGGCAGGAAAGCTGCTCTGTTTGCTTTAGGAAGACTAGACAGATGTGACTCAGAGGAAAGAGTGGCCAAATTCTGGCTGCTGGCTCACCCCACAGAGCCAGCAGACCTGCAGCCAGCAGCAGGAGCGGCGAGCACAGCCCAGCCACTGGCTGCCCTCCAGGGAAATTCATGGAAAGGCAGACACAGACAGGGGACATGGGGACACCACAGCATGAGTCCTTGGAACACTGAAAAACAATCCGCACCCTGCCTGCACCTGAGTTACCCAGGCAAGGTGATTTACTTGGGGAGCTTTTTAGACACCTCTAGGCTGAAATATGCTCTTTACCTGGGTGCAGCTGCCTGGAAGAGGAGACATCGCTACCTGCCTCTGGAAATCAGGACCTCTCCAGTTACATTTAACAGCTCTGTGTCTCCAAACACATGCCAAAACTCTCTCTCTACCCACAGTTACTATTCAGTCCTGCTCACACCCAAATACTTCATGATCTCCAATGCTTTGCTACAGTGAAGGCAGTGACACTTCAGATTCCACAGGTGGGAAACCGAGACACAGACTAAGCGACTAGCTCAAAGTCCCAAAGTAAAATCTGTGACAGTGTTGAGACTTGAATCCAAACATTTTTTCTAACTGCCAGGCACTTCCAAGCTCTCAGCTGGCCCTTGGGACCATTCCTCTTACCATCTGCACAAGTGAGGACAAACAAGCAAGTACCTTTTTTGCTTTAAGGCCGTGTAACAATGATGCATCGCTCCCCAAAGAATGCTTCCCAACCTTGAAATGACCAAAAAGCTCCTCACCAGCTGCCTCACATACTTGTTCTTGCCTCCATTTATTCTGCAAAAAAAGCTGTATTCAAAAGACATTATTTTTTTTTCCCAAATGCACTTGGAGACAACAGCTTAACTGTCAAAGGGATCAAGAGCAAAAGCTCCTGTACCTCCATTAAATTGTAACTGCTCAACAATTCTGGCAATCTGCTCTGAGGGCTCCTGACAAGGGGCACACATAAACCACTCAATCCCATATGCTTTTAAATCACCCAGAAGCAGCATGTTTCTGTGACACTGCTCCTCCTCCTCTGCTAACCAGATTTAAGTGGTAATTCCATAGGAAGGGTGATTATCACTAAAGTTTTAATGAGTTGCCATCTGCACCGTGCACTTCACAAAGGGAGAGCGTTCCACTACCGTGCTGTCCAGGAACATAAAACGTGGCAACAAAGCATTACAAGGTGATCTAAAAGTAATACTTCCCTTCCCTCAAAATTAATGGCTTGAACTTGGCAAAGCAAAGGAAACGAGAACCGCATGTGGAGTCCTGGGAAACCGTGAGAAGGCTTTATTTAGCATCACTGAGACTCATGGTTCTTGTTTGGCTGACACTGAACTTCGAAATACAATTATTAAGCATTAAGAACCACAATAAATCTCGTATGCCATCAGGGATGGAAACTGTGTACTAAGTTATCAAAATATGCTCAGCAAACTGGCTACAGAAAATGCAATAATCCCACGGATAAGAGCCTCACTCGGGTTTATGGCCAACCAAAGCCGACCCTTTTGTCCCTTTAAAGTTCACTAAGTCGTACATCACCCAGCCTGGCATGTTTGCTCCTGAAGGATCTGAACTGCTGCAGCTGTCTCAAAGGATTTAGAGAATCGGGAGCCAACAAGGAATTTTTCATTAACAACGTGGAGAGCAGAAATCAATGGTCCCCTGTGGCCATGTCATTTCAATGGGGAGCGGGGGGAGATGGAGGGAGAAGAAATTCTGACAATCCAGGGACTGCAGGCAGGCTGCCAAGCTATGGCACACCGGCTTCTCCTGCTCGTTTCAGCTCACAAATGATGTGCAGAGGAACTGTCCCCAATCAATTCCCTACCTGGAATGGAGCAGCACAGCAGCTTTGTGTGCTTATCTGTGGTTTCATGCATGCACGCTGTCACAGGAGGCACCAGTAAGACGAGGAGCAGCGGTGACATGCTCTCTCCAGGAGAGCTGGCCAGAACTCAGTGTGGAAGAATCCCAGGATGCTTTAACCACCTCAGTTTATCCCACTGCTGAATCCCTGGAGCTAGAAATCACCTGGACTGTCCCAGGGGCACGTCCACCTGAACGGGGCCAGGTCCCCACCAGCCACAAGTCATGGGCAGGAGAGTCAGGGCAGTGGAGCAGCCAAAGGCAAATCTCTTCACAGCCCAACCAATATAAAACTGTCAACTACTATCAGTAATTCCTGCTTTCAAGGAAAAAGGAAAAGCAGATTACAAGGCTGTTTCTCCTTCTGCACCAGGAGAAAGAGAAGGAAGAGAGGGGAGCACTAAGCTTGGAGAAGAGCTTAAAACTCATCCAAGTGAGCAAGAGTCAATCCTCTCTTAGGATTACATAAAACCTGTTGAGCGTTAATATATGCTACCTCCATTCTCCAAACAGTTTATGAACACTGTAATTTTCCTCACTAAAACACTGTCTAACAGCACCAATCCCCCCTTCTAATTATAGACGTCTCTTTATGCATGATAATCTTTATACAATTAAGCCCACTTAAAAGAATAAATTATTAAATAAAAAACTGTTTAAAGAACACGTACGGTTGAGATAAAAAAAGTGACAAAAGCACAAGACATTGAAAACTAAAGCAGAAATTCCATCCTTAAGTGCGTACTACTAAGGGAAAGAGCAGCTTTGGCTTTTAAGTCTGAACTGGAAGCCCAAAGTTGAAACATTAAAATAGAATCAGTCTTCCATTAAAACAAAACCAAGCCCAAAAACAACCCACAACTGCCCTTACAGGCGCTGTATATGGAGAGACATTAATCTCCCTCAATATGCTCCCTGGAATAAAACCAGTTGGTTTCATTTCAAGTACAAGAAACTCTCTCACAAAGTCTTATTAAACTTCATGTCTAATTCAGGCAAAGGGGCCTTGAGGCACAAATGTATTGAGGAAGAGTCAGGATTTGCTGGAAGGCTGGAGCAGTACCACCCTGACATCCCAGTCCCAGAACAGCCACAGGAGCCTTCTAAAACCACTGCTATTCCCAGGGGTGCTGGCTTTTCTGGCCAACAGTGCCATCCATCAAAGCTTATCTATTCTGCTGATTATTTCCATTGCAGAAACACCAGTTATAGGACAGGCCTGAACATGCAAGGGACTGTACAAGTAAAAAACAAAAATATCAACCCTGCCTTATAGGTCACAGAATCAAATATAGGCATGCAGATAACAAACAGAAAACTCCTCAGTGCTGGACAGACAATCTCAAAGGAGACAGTCCCTAGACACACTTCCTTCCCCTTTCTTCTTTAATGTATATGAAAAAATCCTAACTTTGTCCTAGGGCTCCATATAATTAAGATGTAATTTGATTAAGTTTCAACTAGAAGCAGGTATTCCACGAGCAGGGGTTGGTAAGAGAAGCGGTGGCACCAGGCAACCCACCCACAAGCTGGGCATTTGACAACACAGGCAGGAAGGGAAAAGGCACCCAAATTGCTGCCAGGCTCCCCGACACCCGCAGGGTCCATGCCCTGTGTGCCAGCCCCAGGGCAGGCAGGAGGCTCTTGTCTGCCCACAAATGCGTGTAGATGTGTACATAAATGTATCTGTATGTCCCTGAGAGGCCACTGCAGCCAGGCTGTAGCACTGGGGGGGCAGTGGGATGCCAAGGCTATAAATAGATGGCTCTATTTTTAAACTGACCATTGCTTAGCGCAGCTGAACTTCCTCCCCTTCTGCTGCCTCTGTCACTGCTCTGGTTCACGTCCTTGCCCAGCTGCACACGCAGGGCCAGGCTCCAGAGCAGGCTCCAGACACAGCTGAGCTGGGCAGGGCAGAGCTGAGCTGGGCAGGGCAGAGCTGAGCTGGGCAGGGCAGAGCTGAGCTGGGCAGGGCAGAGCTGAGCTGGGCAGGGCAGAGCTGAGCTGGGCAGGGCAGAGCTGAGGCTGGGCAGAGCAGAGCTGGGCTGGGCAGAGCTGGGGCTGGGCAGAGCTGAGCTGGGCAGAGCTGGGCAGGCAGCAAACACCTCCCAGTTAACTGCCTGCACCCCGGGGTTGCTTTCCCTCTGCAATCTCCTGCTGCTGCCACAAGCCCAGCTCGGGGCAGGGCTGGGGCTGTTTGTGAGGTGTCACAGCCTCACACAGCAGCAGGGAGCCTGTGATGGACTGGAGGATTCCCTCCTCTGTAACAACGCTGCTGCACAGCCCCTGACAAAAGAGAACTTTGGGTTTGTATTTTGGTAGAACTACTCCTAAGAGGGATTCCCTCCTCCACTCCATATTGTAGCGAACATTATATAAAACTTGAAAGGAATTCAACTCCAGCTTTTATTTACCACTGTGCATATGGGCCAATGGCTGTGGCAGGCGACCAAGTTTGCTGTCAGGCTGGCCAAGTTTGCTTTCATTACTCCAGCACTGCTGTGTGTCTCGCTGGGGATGGCAGCAGCTGGGTGAGGGCTGTGCTGCCCTGCCTGTCCAGCTGGAGGGCACCTCGGGAGGCCCTGGCACCCAGGTGGAGCCAGGCAAAGGACAGCACAGCATCGCTCACAGGGCACCCCCAGGAGGTGACAGTGCCACCCACAGCCTGCAGCACCCAGCAGGGTAAGAGAAACTGCTAAAGATCCTTCTGAAACAACACCCAGGGCTGGCACTCGGCTGATGGGCCTGGGATTTCTCCTGGGACGGCTGGATGCTTGTTCAAGATCAATGTGACATCAACAGCTTACCCAGGCCAGTCCTGGGGACCTCTCCACAGGAGCTCGATCTCTTGGGACAACTGAAACTGCAGCAGAGCCCAAAAACACCAGGGAGGGGCTGTACAGAACCTGCACAGCCCGTGCCCTGCAGAGCCATCTCCCTTGGAAAAGGCACTACAAGCGCACTGCCAACCCTTTGGGCTTCATGGAAGGGATACAACTCTAAGTGCAACAGATTCGAGGAGCAGCAGGGCCTGTACTGCAAGGAGACTCACAGACTGCTCCATTTCCAATTAAATTCTTCTGTTCTGGGAGCAGGACTGCGCCTCAGCAGGTAACTGGAGCCTCCCAAAGAGCTCTGGCACCACTTGGGCACCCCACAGCTCAGAACTGAGATGCTCTGAAGCAAACAAATGCTCAGACACCACGTGCCATTCCAGACATTCACAGCCCAACGACAGACGCCTTTTCCAGCAGCTCCCTCAAAAAAAAAAGAGGGGGGAGCATCAACATTCCTCCCTGATGGAGCTGATCCCATAGCTCTGTGCAGCCCTGACACTTCAGACCTCACACACCAACAAATGACCTCTCCCATCTTGCACAGCACAGTGCTCTCCCCTTCCCAAGATTTGGGAAGATTTGTTTCTTGGTCGGGGCAAGTTTAGAAAAAACCTAAAACCATCCCAAAGAAAACCAACACTGATGACCTACTGGTTAAGTTTTTAAACCAAGCTGTTGTTTGCTAAATTGTTATGACCTTCCTCCTCCCCTCTCTCCCCTCCCAGTCATGAGCAATAGGAATTAAATTGATTCAGTCTATCAGTGTTCTGCATCTAAGTGATTAAATTCAGCCACTAGAAAAATCTGTTTGGTGCTGCATGCGAGGGAAGGCAGCGCTGCCATTGGATCCAGCCCGGCCGCAGGAGGGAGGCGGCAGCGCACCGAGGAGAGCACAGAAGGTAAAACAGACTCGGTCATTGTGCTGGTATCATTGGCATAATCTCTTTTTCCTCCTCTTTTTAAGCTGGATCAGTTATTAGATGTGCAACTGCAAGTGGCCTGGCAGGCAGAGGCTGGCAGGGCAGCCCTGGGCAGGAGCAGCACCGGCACAGCCACGCCGTGACCCGCGGTGTCCGTGATCGCTGGCAGGGGCTGCAGGACAGGAGCACGCCAGCCTCGCTGACATCCCGGGCTGCTCCCATCCCCACTGCAGCCTGTCTCTCACACAACACACTTCTAGTCCCAATATACCCAGCCTGATGACCAGGCAGCATTCCTGGGAGACAGATGCCATGCTCTCCGGGCTAGTTCTGGCCCTCACAACCAGCTGACCATCTATTTTAAGCTGCTCAGCTGGGATTTTACTTTGGGACAACCGAGCTGAGAGGAGCAGTCTTCCTCCTTCCCTCTCTCCCCCATGGCAATTAGAGGAATTAAAGAGGCTGGAGGATCTCACACATCTGCGCAGCCCCTTGTCGGGAGCTGTGAGAACGCCGGGAAGGAGGAGCTGGGGAGGCAGGGCTGCCATCTGCATCTGCTGAGTGATCCCTGAGCGGAGCAGAGGGAGCCCAGCCCCGTGCTGTGCCTGCTCCCTGCCCGGCAGAGCCGTCCCTCTCTGCTCCAGGGATTCAGAGGCAGAACAAACGCAGACGCGCAGAGAGAACGCGCTGGAACAACCGCCCGCTCAACCCGCATCCTCCACCAGCGCCTGGCTTCCTGCAGCTCTGGGATTTCTGGCACGGCCAGTGCTCTGACCTCACCTGACCTCCCCAACTGCATCAAAGGGCCTCATCTAAATAGGTCACTCCTGGCAGAGGGAGTAAAGTTCAGAGGAAGCTAAGAGACTTACCGGCTGCCTTAATCATCACACCCCCCTCCACCACCTCTGCTGGGAGAAAAGAGAAAAAAGAAGAAAAAAAGAAAAAAAATTACATCCACGGTGGCAGAGAAAATGCTACGGAAAAGAAAATTGGCATCTACGTACTGTGGTAGCTGAATTTTAAGCAGCACCAACTCTGAGAACACATCTGGAAACACACATGCAAATTCTTCACAGCTAAAAATAAATGTCTCTGCTGTGTATTACTCTTCAGAGTGAAAGTGCTAATATTAATTGAAGGGTTTTGTTTCATTTGGTTTATTTTTTTATTCAAGATCAGAGCTGATAAATCATGTCTTTAAAATCACACAGATTAAATTATCCAGATAATTTAAAGCATTATATACTTAAATTAATATTACTTATCGCACACTACCAATTTGCCCCGGGCAAACTACGTTACTGACAGTTTCCCTTTGTTTTTGTAGTCGATATCCTTCACTTTGGAACCAAGTGTCCTTCACGTCACCTCTGCAGAACGCCACAGCCTCTTTTTCCCCGTGTGTTTCCAGGTTTAGGACTAGCAAATACCAAATGAACCCTCCCAGGCTGGAGCTCTTCGGCAGCGGGCTCAACGCTGATTTACATCAGCAGAAGCTGTTGCCCTGTTTTCCCCAGGAGCTCCTCGGAGGAAAGCTTACAAACTTAATTCCCTCTTTACATTTGCTTATTCAAGTTCCAGCTGCATCTCCCCCTAACGTCCCATTAGGGCTTTCCTTTTAATTACTTTTTCATGTCATCTGCGCGTTCCTTTCAAGGTCCTCTTTCGAGGAACTTGGCTCTCTCCCTGGCCCCTTTCACTGAGGATGTTTTCCTTCCTCCAGTCTCCCACAAGCCTTCACCCAGCCCCTGTGCCTCCACATTCCACATCGTGCCCGTGTCAGCCCAGGCTCTGCCTGGCTCCCAGCTGCCTGAGGTGACAGCAAGAAGGGGACACGGGGCTGGGCGTGGACAGCTCCAGCCTCCAGCCCTACGCACTTGGCTGAGGGACAATTCTGTGTGGCACAGACTGTCCTCGGGACTGTCATGAACCACCAAGGGCAATGAAAACAAACTCCTTAATCGCAGACAGGTGTGCAAACTCGTTCCCCGTGCCCACGCCTAAGGCTCCCTGGAAACACCTTTGAAGAACAGCAAAGCCTTGGAGAGATGATGTAAGAGAGGCAATGGCCATTTGTGTGCCACATGGCAGCCAGGTCATTCCCCAGGGAAAAATACTCCTTCTCAGGGTCTACATTCATTTATACATTATACAGGCTGAAATATTTCTCTAAAGCTGTGCTCATCTTTTTTCCAGTGCAATAGCCAGAAAGACATCTTTCTTCTCTGCCCTGCTTAAAGATCATCTCCACTACCAAGATGAAAGACTGGAATTAATGTCAAGATCCACAGGAGAAATGAGTTTACTCACATGGTACAAGCCATCAGAAAAGTAAATTCGCCCACAGATAGATGGCTGATAAACCACTACAAATTCAGGCCAATATCCTTCAAGTTTAACTACACATCACTGCAGAAGACAAGACAGATCAGCTTTTGGACAGCACTTAGAATATGTAAAGTGCTATATAAGTATTATTATTACCACCAAGCTGCTGAGGAAGTCTCCTAGATTTACCATCTGGGAAAAATAACTGATTTAAACAGTCAGTGTGAGAAAGTCCCAAGAGCAGTTAAATTTTTCCAAGTACCCTCCCAATCAGTCACAGATGATATACAAAATAGCAATGCTCCTTCTCTCATTTCACCTTGGTTTCCAGGAGCTGGGGAGCATTAAGGACCCCAAACTTGCAGCACTTAGGAGGACCAGGTTCCTACAGATCCTTGTCCTGCCCAGCTGGCTCAGGGCACTGCCCAGGAGGATCCAGCAGCAGTGGAGGCTCACTTCCCTGTAAAACCACAGCAACCATCACACCCCACTGCTCCCTCCTCCGTCTGCTGCTCGGTTTAAACTGGATGATTTGTTCTGCATTAATATTTCAGCAGCACTCTGAGCAAGGAAGGGATTCCTGCCCAGGCTGTGGCACACAGGCAACTGCACCTGGAGGCTGCACATGTTGATGGGGCTGTGCCAGCACCAACACTCCAGCCCTGCTTGGGGAAGCCAGGGAACGGCACATGGAAGAGCACAGACAGAGCCTTCAGTCAGCTGAGACAGAACCATGGAATGGTTTGGGTTGGAAGGGACCCTGAAGATCCTGTTCCACTCTCTGCCATGGGCAGAGACACCTTCCACTATCCCAGGCTGCTCCAAGCCCTGTCCAACCTGCCCTTGGACACTGTCAGGGACAGCCACAGCTTCTCTGGGCACCCTGTGCCAGGGCCTCACCACCTCCACAGGGAAGAAATTCTTCCTGAAGAGGCTTCTCCCAGCCCACACCGTTCAAAATCAACTGTCCAACTCGCGGCTCGTGTAGATAGGCACAGCTCCAGTGCTGCTGGCACCTGGACCACATTCGCTCACACGCTCTGTGTGCAAACCAACTCCAGTTACCTCTGATTCTTTTCTTTTTAGAGCCCTTCCCTGATACCCAAAGGCCAAGGCAAAGCTGCACTGGGCAGCAGCATTCTCAGCCAGCATCAGCACTGTGCCAGGGCTGAAGGGCCCCTGATGCACGAGCTGCCCTGGCCTGTTTGCACAGCTCTACCCCAGTTTGATTCACACCGTGTAAACTGAGGTCAGAAGTGAGCCTCCAGTCCCAAAAGATGCATTATCTTCAGCTGCACCTTCTGTACCTTTTACAGAGCAAGTTTTTAGGTCAAGGAATAGTATATAAACCTCTCCACTTAAACAGCAAAGAAATGGAAAACATGACCTGTGAGTCAACCAAGCACCAGGAACCTGTATCCTAATTGCTGATGAACATAGTGTACTCCTGGCATTACAGAGATTTTCAGTTATCCCTCTCAGCCCTTCTGAGGGTGGGAATAACCAACATTTAGTGTTTATTTACTTCAGAAACATGACAGCAAACTGATAAAGATGCATCAAGGAGTTTAAGCCTGTCTGGCATGAAGACCCCAGAGGTCCAAGGCCACTCTCAGGGAGGCAGAGCACGAAGGTGGGAAGTGGTTTTGTCCCTTCATTTGCTTTTGCCATCCTGGGTATTGAATCTCTGCAGCTCTTCTTTTTGACAGGATGGGCAGTTCTCTTTTCTGATTGTTTCCTGACAGTACAGGAGGGAGAGGCAGAGAGTTCCAAACCATCCAAAAATGGTAGAATTTGTGTTACACTTAAACAAACCTCTGCCTCCAGCTGCCTGGAACTCAGGATCGGGATCTGCTCTGTATAATCGGACAATGTCTGATTTTTGTTCCTTCTCTTTTGTTTTCCTTTTCAGAGGTTTATTTTTGAAAGAGGACTGTGTAGCAGGGCCTCTTCCATTTCAGGGAAAGTAAACAGAGCCCTTTGCAGGGAGGATCAGGGCTGAAGGAACAAAGCCAGCTAGACTAAACTGTATGAAGGTGAATTTATTTGTCATCATTTGGTCTCGCAGCAGCACTGTGACTTTGATCAAGGTCGCGGCAAGGTGCAGCCAGCTCTCCCCCCTCAGCACAGCCTGCACTTACAGCAGCAAGAGGAAAGCCACACTATTAGTCCCAGATTTTGGACAGAGACCTGAATAAGACCAAAATAACACAGCAAATCAGTGCCACGTCCGCAGAGCTGAACTCCTAAGCCCAGCACAGGCATAACTCCATCCCTCCTTTTATCCCTGAGCTCATCTGACGGCCACGCCAGCTCCAAACATCATCTTCCCCCAGGCCCAGCCCACTTGAACTCAGCTAAACCTGCAGCAGTGCCCAGCCCTGAAGGAGCCTTTGCAGGGCAGAAAGCAAACAGCTCACCACACACAGCCCATCCAGGTAGTTTTAGCACGAACATCCAAGTGCAAAGAAACCACAGGTACAAAGGATTTGGTGAGAGCTCTCTAGGACTTATTTGGCTTTCTCGTTTTGGATAGTTAAGGGCTGTGTGTTGCCTCCAAGACCAAGGTCTCTGCAAGAGTCTATGTGCTATAGCAAGACTAATCCCTGGATGCAGACATGCTCTTAAACAGAAGAAATAGCAGGGGGACCTCTTAAAACCAGAGTTGGGAAAACTGAGGGAAGTCCTCTCAGTGAGAGGAGTGGACCCTGCCACAGCTGGGTTTGCCCAGAGCATTCAGGAATAGGAAATTAAAGGGGCAGGAGAGAGGCCAACCACTTCTTCAGCCCAGTGGGGATAAAAGGCAAGCATGATAAATATTGAAGTTCCTGCTTATTAGGAAATACATGGCAAAACCTGTGAAGCCTGAAGGGGGTGTTCAAGAGAAGTGTATCTGGTGTTATGGGAAAGTTAATGAGATGCTGTAACCATATCATATATGGAAAACTAGGTGAGGCCCCTGTGGGCCATTATATACTGCAGGAAACTTTATGGACACTATAATGCATTATTTTTAACGATTCCCTTGCCTGCTTCAGGCCCTGGACACCAAGAAGAGATTGCCCGGCTTCCTGGTGGTGTTTTAGCAATGATACCTTCCTTGTTGCTACATTTCTGGGTTACTTTAATGAGAAATAATTGGGTTGCTTTCCCAGATTCTACAAAGCCCAGGCACAACGAAGCAGCACAGAGAAAGTCGCTGCTGTGTCGCAGTCTCTTCACACCCTCTGCCTTCCCGAGGGTTACCTCTCCTGCTTAACCATTTATCTACAAATATGCCCACAAAAACACTGGCACTCGTGCAAGTTCAAGTTTGCACTGTCATCATCCATCTCTGGGGAGAGCCAGGCCACGGAAATAACCAGCTGCAACATCACAACGATTGCCCCTGCAGGAGATGTATATAATGAAAATTGAAAGCTGCAGGATGAACTTCTTACATACTTGTCCTTTTGGTTTATTCATCAGAAATAATTATCTGTGCTCGCATTCACAGGAGCACATACTTTATGATGTACATCAAAATTTAATGGATTTTTAATAATACTGTAACTACAGCAGAAGCACAAAAAAAGACAGCCATTAAACCATATGTGCTGTGTTGGTGGGTAAGTGGTGTTGAGCAAACATCAACAACACGGAACCACAGTTTAGCATCAACAACAGGAAAAAGGAACTGCTCCTTCCAGATCTGAAAAGGAGAGCGAGCTCTGATCCTGCGTGTTTAGCTTAAAGGCTCCTCAGCAACAGAAACAAATAAGCCAGCCCAGTTTCCGAGTCTCAGGAGCCTGCAGGTGGTACCCTTGGCTTTTGACAAGCACCCAAACACCCCAAACCCCAGTTCCTCCACCTCTGCAATGAGAGAAGAAACACGAGGACACCCCACGACGGCAGCACGTGAATGTGCTTGTGCCAATTAAAGTACTCCCAGGATTTCACCAATCTATTGACATTATTCCATAAGCATCAGCAGAAATTGGTGCTCCAGCAGGAGAGACTGACACTCTAAACACTCTCCTCAGCAGCCAGGCTGAGCTAACGAGTCGGTGTGAAGCAGCACCATGTCACCAGTACTTGGACTAGCATCTATTTATAGCCTAAGAAATTATATACGTGGTGTCCCCACCAACACTGACACATCTTCATTCAGGCATGAGTCACCTATTCACAAGCACGTTTCCAAAAATAAATCCTATTTACCAGAATTAAATTCCACACGTTCGGGGAGAAATTGTCTCCTTAAAAAAGCCAGGCATGTTAGAAAAGCAAACAAGAGCAAACAGGCACTGGAGCCCTGAGCCTGCAGGTCCCCATGTTCTGCAGGATCACGCTGAGGCTGGAAATGTTTAAGATCCAACAATGAAGACGGTCGTGAGCTGTCATTACAGAGCCCTGCCAAGGTCACCAGAGCGCTGCCGTCCAAACGGAATATCCAGAATATTCTTGGCACCTCACGCTTTGCAGAAATAGTGAGTATATTGCAGTTATTAGAGAGAACAGACAGAGCGAGCGCCAAGTAATCCCAGAAAATGTAGTGTTAAATAGAGGGTTCAAACCACAAAGCTGTTGATGGGGAATGTTAAAAACGTCAGCGTGGCTGAAAGACATTTGCCAGCGGTGGGAGTCAAGTAGTGAGCTACTGTTCAGCAGATGCAATAAAAATCGTGAGGGTACTTGGGTAATGGGACCAACAGTACAGTTGTTGATACAAATTATATCCAGAAAGAGGAGAAATAAATGGCTAAATAAATAAATAATGCAAAAATGGAACAAGTTCAAACTTCTTTTATAGTAATAGTCTCCAGTTGAGCATAATCACCAAAGCTATAGTGATAAGATTGCCAAAACTAGACAAACATCTGTGAGATGAATTCATCTCAGAGGGGAAGCCAACAGCTTGTTATCATTAAAGAGGCAATGCTCTCTCTGCGTTTGAACTGCAGGCGCCTTGTTACTGCGTTTGCCGAGGCAATTGCACCAGATGTTGGCAGCTTTCTTCAGATGGATGACAAGCACCTGCTGCTGGGGAAATTAAATGCTCGTCGGCCTCCTCTCCTTCAGGGGAGGGTGGGCCAGCAGGGGAAGGGGGGAGTGGTGCCGGCTGACCCTCTGAAATAAACCTATTTATGCAAAGTGACAGTAAGTGCTGGTTTGCCAAGCGGTGAAACAGAGTGGAAATTCATTGGATCTCTTCCATTGCCCCCGGTGAAATCTGCTCCCACCCTCCCAGTCCTGACAATTAACATGGCACTGATCTGAACTCGCTAAAGCACTCAGCAGAGTGAGAGATTCAACACAGGCACCTTCACCTGCAGAGCCACCGCTCCCACGGCAGCTGCCCACCAAGGGGGCACGGCCACAGGGGTCTGGGCACTCCCTGGTGCCTCACTTAGAGCAGCAGACATGTAACAATGATTAAATAAAATGGTTTTTAAACTGTTTTTTAAAAAGGAAACACAGAGCAGCTTCTTCCCTGACAGAGCTTGCAAGTGATTTCCTCTTTCTGGGAAAGAAAAACTACGAGATGTTAACTCCCCTTATACCTGCAATCATTTCTTTATGACGTATCCAACGCTGCTCCAAACTTCCAGGGTGGTGACAGCACAGCACAGAGGCTCCTTCTGTGCCACACAGAACCATTTCAGCACCACCGTGCCCTGGGCACTGGGGTGAACACTCGTGTTCATTCCTGTCCACCCCAAACCCCTCCTGGATGTTCCTGACACAGACAACACTTGTTTGAGCTGAACTGGCCACATGCATTTCGGGTATCCTTCAGATTAAGAGGCAGTTAATCCTCATTCTGCTTAGATTATCTTAATTGGCTCTTCATTTGAGCTACTTTGCCCTTGTCCCCATTTCTGCAGTTATATTTATAAATACATATACTGTACCACTCTCTCCCTCTCTGGACCGGCAGGTATCAGCATGACCGGTAATTACTGACAGGACTGACGTGATTCATGCTTGGCCACCACTCCATTTCTACACAAACATGTGCAAGCACTTTTTTCCTTCCCAAGAAAATAATATATTAAGTGCTCTTAACAGAGAGAGAGAGAGAGAGAGAGAGAGAGAGAAGTGTATGATGGACATTTCATATTCTACCCCTGCAGAATTAACTTAAATCTAATTAAACTGATCTCACCTTGATATTCCATGTGTGAGCAAAACTCAGATATTTCACTTCTAGGACTGATCAATATGGCCATTCATTTCCATGTGGAAAAAGCATTATTACACCTGCTCCCAGAAAATGTGCTCTTCTCCACATTTGGAGCAATTTCTAGGAACTTCCTCCTGGGCACTTTCCAAAGCCCTCTTCCTTGTGGCCCAGACTCGGAGCTGCACTGAAAAGCTGCTCACGTCTCCCATCCCATCCCTCAGTGCCAGGGTATCCATTATGTGGGATGATGGCACTGCTCAAATGCTGACTCTCCAATCAATTATGTTTTAAGCAGCTCACCTTGGCCAGGAGCCTCCCCAAACCTGCGAGAGCAGGAGGGAGAGCGTGGGTGTCAATCACACCACACCAGCTTTAAATAACTGCTGCTGTTTCTGCACTGCAGAACCAGTGCTAAAACATGGGTTTTCCCAAAGCCCAGCTCTGGGCCCCTCAGTGCAGCTCCTCAAAGAGCAGCAGTGCCCTGGAGGGATGCCAGGAGCAGCACCTACACCTGTAAAGGACTTCTGGAGCGTCCAGGAGGCCGCGCTGCCAGACAAGTGCCAAAGTGGAATCTGATGCAATTTCACAGCAGATATTGAAAACGTCCATCAGATCTTTTTACCTGGTTCCTAGTGCTGGGGATTAGCACCACCATCTTCTGCTTTCAGCCCAGCTTGCTGGGGCAGAGCTCCAGCCAGACCCATGGGTCCAAACGGGGCCCAGAGATGCCACCACAGCACTGCAAACCCCCAATCTTCTCCTTCCAGGGAAGTTCTGCATCTACAACCCCACTCACTGGGGCCAAATCCAAGAACGCTCCAGGGATAATGTAAAGATGTCACCAAACAGGATTAACTCTATTTCTTAGGGATTTTACATAGCCTATTGCATTTGTATGAAATAAAAGCAGGGGTGAAAAACAACACTGACTTCCTTGGGGTCTCAGAAAGGATATAGATAACTTCCACGGGTTTGGCTCAGTTGTAAAATTGACACAAAGACACACAAAAAAAAATTCACATGCATGTTGGAGGAGAAAACTTGAGTACTTTCATGTAACTTTTCTCTCCCCAAACACAGCCCCTGAATAATGATTTGATTTCACTCACCTCCCACAGGCTGTGGGGCTACAGCACAAAGCCTCCTCAGAACCTCATCAACCAGCGGAGAAAAAGAAATAAAACTGTACTTCAAACTTATGCTGGGCTCTGATACGGCCTTCGTGCCCACAAATCCCGCCTTAACATTTCCTCTTTCCATAAAACCCAGGTAGAAACCAACATCTAATTTATAACAAAACCACTTCCACAAAGCATGTGGCTTATTACAGACAACCTCAAAACTGACTTCCTGTGTACAGCTACTCACTGGCAGGATGAAAACAGTGGCTGCTTTTTAAGACACAATCAAGTTTCTCAGTTTGTATTAAAAAAAAAAAAAGCATGTGTGGGAGGGAGAAGAAATAATAAAAAAGTGCTTTAGGCCATGAGGGACTCCTATATCCCAGATCCCTCATCACATGCCAAAGCTAAAATTTAAAGGAACATTCATTATGCTTTGGCACATCACGGACAAAACATGGAAATAAGGAAATGGGGAAGCAGTGGAATTTTCAAGCACAAGCACAGGGCAGAGGCAGTGGTGTGGAGGAGGTGGATGCTGCTCCTGGAACAGAACAGCCCCCAGAAACTCTGCTTTTCCTTGTCCCAAACCTACCAGGAGATGCAAACAATGACGTTTGTTTATTGCTGGGTCTGTCTTAAGGAGGTGAGGTGATCCAAATTAAGCAACTTCTGCCAAGGTGCAGGCAGGTAACCCAGAAACAAGAATAGGATCAGCTCTGAGCTCTTCCACAGCAGGCCTAGAGCCTGGAGTTACTCTGGAAGGGAACACTGAGGGCAGCAGGAGGTAAAAAAAAACCAAACCACCATGTTCTCGGTTTTACTGCACATCACAAATGTGGGAACTCTGGCTATTACAGACTACTACGTAAATAAGAGTCCAAATTTGTCCCTTCATTTCATAAAACATAACCAATTCCCAAGTACTGAACTGGGAAATACAGTGCTGAAAAATGTGAAAGGCTAGCAATCTGTCAAAGGGAAAAATGACTTTTCTGCAGAGCAAATACTTTAAGGACAGCCCATCCATGTCTCCTATTGACCGTTAAATCTACATATCAATGTCCAACTGAGGTGACAATACAATTCAAACTCTCTGCCAAGGCTAAATTAACTAAGCTTTCACTTTCATACAAGCAGAATTCCTTGCACCTCCTGACTCTGGCCTTAGCCCCAGCTCCACACACAGACTTCCAAATCCCCCCAAAATGAACCCATGGTGAGAAAACCACCTTTTCTCATGCTAACAGCTTTATTGTAAAAAGATCTTCAGAGGCCATACTCGAGGTCTCAGGGAAAAGTAAACCACTGGAGTGCTTAATACCACAGCAGTGCATTAACTCATTCACACCCAGACAGCCTGGCCAAACAAGGAGGAGTTTTCTCTCCTGTTTTCCTGATTTATATTTTCACAGCTGTCAGGGAGGAGAGCACGGAGGAAGAGATTTATGTAAACCACCCGATTAGGCTGAAATCCTCAGTGTGGATCCCACCTCCCTCCCTCCCAAGACACATAGAGAAAGCAGAGGGACTTCATCACAAAGGTTATTTTTTCAAAGGTTAAACTGGTTGTAATTTGCACCAGGGTCCATGTTACAATGCAGGGCATGGTACAACTGAAGGAGGAAATTCTCATTCTCATGTTTTGCTGTTTAGGTGTGCCTGGAGCCAGGACAGGTGTGAGAAGGTACCTTCTCTCTCTTAACTGACACTAGACACTAAGGCAGGCCACAGAAAGAAGAGATGAGAAAAGTACACGTTTTCAAAAGCTCAACAGTTTCACAGAAGAAAAAAACCCAACTCAGAATCCAGATAGTATTATTATTATTATTATTATTCCACTGGTCTGTTCTGCGTCTCACAGGAAATAACAAGTGACTGTACAAAACATTTCAAATACACTGAGGTAATTCAGAAATCCTGTTTTGTCTCAAAATTTCCAATTCTTAAAAGCCATTCCTGAGGAAACAACATATTCCAAGTGAAGTTGAAACATGCCTACGATAGGTCTGAGGGACCTTGTAGCAAGCCAGGACAGAAAACAAAATTAATGCATGCTGGTCTGGTCCAATTTCATCTGGAAATTTAAAATAAGAAACAAGTGCCAGAGCCCCCTTCCCTGAAAGCCACTTTAGTATTACTGTGAAAGGAAAATTGAAGAGCCAATGCTCTCAGATTGAAAGTAAAACATCTGGGGCCACCACCACCAACACTGACTGCTCCTCCAGCAGTCTGAAACAGCAATATGGAGAAGTATTGTTTGTCCAAAAAACTACTTCACATATCTCCTTCAAACATCACCATTCTGGTTCAAAAAATGATAAATTTCGATTTGTGATCTCCCCTACACAAGAAAACATGGTTTTTGTACAAGAACAGTCCTGTGGGCTGATCTAATAGCTCAGGGCAACTGGAACATACCTTCACCAAACCCTGTTCCCATCCTGCTGGAAGGACACAGTGGCCTTTTCATTCCAAGGACTGTTCCCACCACAACTGGTTAGAGTAAGAAGGTTTTTACTCAGAATTCTGTTCCCATAATTGGGCCCGAACACGTTACCTGGAGCCCATTATCTTATCAATTAATGGCTGCACGCAATCATTAGGATCAATGAGCTCATCAGGGGCTCAGCCTGGCCCAGCCCCACTGAGGGAAGCAGCAGCTGGGGCAGCCAAAGGGTTAAAATCCCATGTCAAACAGCAAGTCCTGGCTCTGGACCAGAAGGGACATGGGAACCAGGGCAGCTGAGTTATAAAGGCCTTATTGTAGCAGCCCACTGGATTGGAAATGACTTGTAGGCCTAATGAAACAAAACTTTGGCAGTAAAACAGAATGAAAGGAATGAGACAATAAAAGAGAGGAACAAAGGGAGCAGAGTTGTTTCAGCTTAGGAAAATAAGCTCACTTTGTTGTTGGGAAAAGCCAAAGCCGATTAGGATAAACCAATGACTAGGCATAAGTCTTCCAAACTAATTACACAGTTGGCCATGTGAAGTGTAATTGCAAGGCACAAGCGAAGGCTGGGCTGCTCCCACAGGAGCTCTGTGCAGGGAGCAGCACCTGGGGAACACGAGGGGAGCCCCGAGGGGAGCCCTGCCTGCCCTCCGAGGTGCAGCACAGGCAGGTCCTGAGAACTCACGAGCACTCAGAGCTTTCCTCTGCTGCTCACAGTGCTCAGGTGAGGCTTCAGGAGTCTGCTGTGGTTTTTTCCTTTTTAAAATAATGCCTGATGCCTTAAATGCTCCAGCATGTCCCAGTCTCAGGCCTCCACACTTCCTACCCCTCCAGACAGGCAGAAAACACTAAAGCTTTTCCTTTTCTTGGAGACAAAGGTTCTGGCACTGACTTTTCGAAAAGTTGCAGTTTCAAATTCAACACTTGACCCCTTTGGTGCCAACTCCAGTTACACAAGCGAGCCCACCTGGCCCCAAAGCTGGTGGCTGCTGTCCCCACATCCTGTGTTCTGAGAGCTACCTCCAGTCACCAAAACAACCTCCCCTGGCTGCACAGCTCCTCTCCACAGCAAGCACAAACAGGATTTCAGGAACTGCGGCGGTCGGCAAGCAATTTTTTCCACGCTGATAAATAAGCTCAGCATTTCAAAGAGCAAATCACCTGAGATGCTCTTATCAAACACGGGCGGCTCCTCACACACTAATTGTGCAATGCAATTTGCTTTATTTTAAGAAAGCTCTAAGCAAAGGCAGAGCTGGCCAATCGATGTGGATGTCTGTTTGCATGGTAATGGCCTGACTGGAGAGCCAGGCTGTGTGCTGAGCACAGGCCCTGCCCCAGAGGGCTGGGTCTCAGCTAGGAAGTCCTGGAGGGGCAGGGAAGGGGGACAGACAAGGATTGACCCCTGCAAGGTCCTGCAGCACCAGTCCTGGGTCACTGTACCTGAATGCAGCATCCCACTGTCCACAGCATGTTCACAAGCCATCTAACTTAGCTGAACTACAACTCCTCATTTCTAAGGTCCATTAACCACCTCCTGACAACCAGAGCCTTGAGGAGAATCACCTCAAAACCCCCCAAAACCAAGCTGCCCCAGCTGACAAAGAGCAGAGCCTGGGGAGAGCCCGAACACCTGCACCAAGGTCAAGCCACGGTCACAGAGCCAAGCAGCCAAGCACCACCAGCTTCACCAAACTCTTCACAAGCTGGAACAGGGGACTGTGAAACAGGTCCTGGAGTGACAGGGACCAAGTGCAGGGACCCTACAAGCCTGACTGCTGCAGGAGCTCAGCTCCAGTGGGACAACCCCAGCTGCACTGACACGGGCATGGGTTCCTACCTTGATCCCAACTCGTGCAATTTCCAGCTCCTTAAATTTTTTAGCCTGCAAAATTAAGACACTTGAAAAAAAACCACTTGCTTTTTCCGAAGTACTGCCTTTGGGAAGGCAAACCTCTGCTAAGCTGTCTCAAGAATGGCAGAGCGTGGAAGCGGAACCAAAGCGTCCCGAATCCCCCGTCAGTCCCGAGCACAGCCTGGCTGCTGCATTCTCAGGGACTGTAAAATTGCAAGCATGAAACTACCAGATGGTGAAATTAAAAAGACTATATTAAGACAACATCCAGACAATATGCAAAGTGCTTATATTGAAACTATTATTAACTTGAAAAATACAGGTTAGTGGAGTTCTGCAATTAGAAGTAACTACAGAAGAAACATCCAAAAGCTCGTGTAATCCTTTAATAAAAGGCTCAGCAGGCTGTAAACATCCTGCCGGAATCGAAGATTATTATTGAAAATAAAATGACTGGTTTGCAAAACAACTATCAATCCAGCACAGGAACCATTTATAAACTCGCCTCCTCAGTCCTCAACAAAATCTTGCCTGGTTCAGGCTTTTCTGGGCAGATAAAAGAAACATAAACTAACTACAAGGAATGGGAGCTGCTTTGCTCTGGGATACCCTGCTGTGTCCTCACGCAATCCTGCACCTAAAACATCAACTGCTGCACTCCAGCAGACAGGAATCGAGCTGTTAGCCTGGAATCCACGGAGCTGGAAGCCACGGAGTCCCAAGGACAATGGGGCTGGCAGGAGGTGGCACCACAAACTGTTCTCAGAGCAGGCAGCTCCGCGAGCTCGTCACCTGTGGCACTCCTGAAGGAGCGTCCAGGAGCCTGGGGATCCAGGGAGCTCCGTGGAATTCAGTGTCACTAAGCTCCAGTCAAAGCCTGGACATCAGGGTTTGAGCTGTTACATCACAGCAAAGACTCTTCTGGCAAGGTTTAGATCTCCTTCTCTGCACAAACTTGCTTGTTTTGGTGAGGGGTTTCTTTGCTGCAATTTTTTTTTTCAGTGATGCCAGCATTTACACATACTTGCAGAAGGATTTTCTAGTAAGAAATTAAGTGGATATTCTAGTGACTTCCACACTGCTCTTGCTTTTCACATGGTTCCTTCAGGCATTTTCACAAATTAATGAGCTCTCCAATACGTCTATCTGCCCTTTCTGCCGCTGGAATCAGGGCTAACAGAAGGCTGATTTTATGGAGAAGACAACTGTGTAATCATTCAGCTAAGGGTCAGATTCTTCCTGAACAGACACAGATTCACCTCCCAGTGATGCTTTTTTCTTTAGTGGAAGTAAACAGTTGGCAGTGCTGTACACACACAAGCAACAAACAGAAAAGGAATCCCAGAAGCCTCAAGAAATGACATGGAAAAGCAAAAACTCGGCCCTCCTTTGAGCTCAGTCCTCAATGCACTTTTGTTTTTCAAAACACACTTTAAAAAGAAAGGGAAGAAAGAACAACTATGCAGTGCTCGCTTGGGCAGAACTTACCTTGCCAAACTGTTCAAAGTATTGCTTCACGTCTTCCACTACTGTATTAGCCGATAATCCACCTACAAATATTTTCTTTGTTCTTGTGACCATCTGTAAGAAATTACAAGACAAGCATATGGTTTAACCAGATTATTTCTAACAATATGTGGAAAAAAGAAATATTCTGCAGATCCCATCCCTAACCCAGATAATGAGAATACTTCTTTACAAAAGCAATTTCAATTCGATTTGATTAGATACTTCTTTCTCTGTCTTGTTTTGTTTTTATTTGAGAGATGGCTGAGTAAAGGCTCTCAATAACAACTCTAGCCCCCGGATATTTTTTTTTAATAAATGGTTTTTATTGTGCTTCTCAATGCAAATATAAGTGAAAAAGGAGTCCCAGCATAGTGTCTTCATATCTACTGTCTCAAAACAGAGGTGCCTTTGCCCTTCCTTTTCCTACAGACAGTCTGAATGCTCCTTGGCAGGCTAAGGCAATTACATCAAATCGAAGTGATGTGTTATTAAGTTTCCACGGGTCAGTTTAAAAGGAACTTGCACAGTTACTTTTAAAATAATCAAATGATGAAAGACAGCCAGAGCTGCCAACGCAGCATCCTCCAGCCACCACAGCCTGTGCTCACAGAATCCCCATCCCCAGGGCTGCATCAGCCCCTGCAGGAACTTGTCCTGTTCCCCAGAGCCCAGCTGAGCTCCCAGCTCTTCCTGTGCCCCAGGTGTGCCTGAGTTTGGCCTGACAAGGCAAAGGAATGGGTGTTGGGTCCCCTACAGAGAACACACCACAGCAGAACCCATCACCTGCAGCTCTCGAGGATGGGCAGGATCAGCCCAGGGACACAAACCCCAAGGTGTCTTTGGTGGACTGATCCCAAACCATCTGATCCTCATGGGCCTCCACAAAGCTCAGGCATCAGACACAAAGCTTGGAGCAGCCCCAAATCCTCCCAGCACAGAACAAATTAATCATCCCTCCTGTCCCCACATCAACCAGCTCCAATCACACCTTACAGAGCCTCACTTTTTCTGTTTGGGTTTTTTTTTTTAAGTTAGGAAGAAAAAGAGAGAAGGGAAAAAAATGTGTAAAAATTCAATTATTTTTTCCTGGCTGCAATCTAGGGCTCTGAAATTGAAGCCCAAGCATATATTTTTCTGTAGAAAATTGTCATTTACAAATAAAGAATTGGCTAAAGCCGACTTGTAACTAAAGGATTTTGCAGGGCTGTCAAGAGCCCTCTGCCTGCCAGCATCTGATTTAAGATCAGGCCAAGCTTCTGTTGTCATACAAAAGAGGGAGGAAAGCAATTATTCTAAAGCAGTACTTGAAATTATCATCATTTTTATATTTGACCAAGAAAGAAAGCTAGAAAGAAAAAGAGAGCTACTGCTTTTAGAAGAAAGATTGAAGGTTACAGGGAAAAAAAAAAAAAAAGACCACTTTGTTTCAATAGCTTCAGTCAAAGAAAATATTGGTAATGACAAGCAAATTCACAACATTTTAATGCCTAGAGATGTGCTGCGAGCTGGGAAATGGTTTCAGAAATCAGCTCTTTGGTACCAAAGCGAAGCTCAAAATTAAGTCTGCTTTTACAATCCACGTTTCCCTGAAGAGACGGTTCAATTGCTTTGTTACCACGTTCCCCCCCAGCACCAGAGCAGAAAACACCCAGCCTGAGCTGGATCCTGACGTGCCTCAACAGCAGGATTTGCTGCCTCCCTTCCACCTGTGGCACGAGGCCTCAGCTGGCCCCCGCAGGGATCCTGGCAGCCGGGCAGGTGGACACGGGCAGGAGGCACCAGGAGTAACCTGCTCCCCTCAGGGGAAGGGCAAACCACACGGGCAGGAGGCACCAGGAGTGCCTGCTCCCTGCTCCCCTCAGGGGAAGGGCAAGCCACACGGGCAGGAGGCACAAGGAGTAACCTGCTCCCTGCTCCCCTCAGGGAAAAGGCAAGCTTGCCACACGGGCAGGAGGCACCAGGAGTAACCTGCTCCCCTCAGGGAAAAGGCAAGCTTGCCACATGGGCAGGAGGCACCAGGAGTGCCTGCTCCCCTCAGGGGAAGTGCAAGCCCCTCACCAGCACAGAGCCACCTCGGCCACCCAGGCTGAGCCCCTGCCCACTCTGCCAGGCGAGCTGCTCCCCGCACCCAGCGCGGCCTCACCACTCTGCACCCATTAGACGCCGTGTGGGACTGGGACCAGCTGGAAACAGCCCCTGCCTCCCGCTCTAACCTGCACATCCTCGCTCAGCAGCCAAACAGATGAGACAGGCAAGGCTTCCCCAGGCAGGAGAGCAGAGCACGTGGCTCTGGGAGCAGAGCAGGGCACAGGGCTGCGACACTTGGGGCAAACTGGTCTGAACTTCCTCCAGTGAAAGTCACTGAGGATCTTTGCCTTTTCCTGAGCATAAATTCAGAATCTGCTTGCTGGAGGTTGCTCACAACGGGGACACCCCCAGCAGTGATGGAGTCCCAGAAGCACTGGTGGGTTGGGATCCTGTGCCAGCAGCCCCACCTGTCCTCTCCCGGGGCAGCAGAGCAGCCTTTGGGTAATTTGTGTGAATCAATCACAAACCCATGTTTTATTAACGACTCCGAGAGGTCTGGGTCATTCTGAAACCACAATACTTGCAGCTCCGTGTCTTTAGATTTCGTCTGCAGTGTAATATATCCACTCCTGGCTACTGCAGGGCTCTGCAAGCTGTGGCTGAGATGGTTTTGGAGGGTCTGTGTACTGAAGGTGTCTCTCTCTTGCTGCAGAAAGAATGGCCAGGAGAGGCAGATCCGAGGCTGGTGTGAGGCCCATTAATTGTGAGCATCACAGAATTGCTGTTTGTATACGGTGCTGAGGTAATCATAACACATGTGACTGCTCCTGTGAGGAGGCATTCAAGGTTACATTCTCTTTACTGGCTTGGCTTTTCAAAAATATAATCGCCTTTGTGCTCTGAAACTGAGCAAACACTTCAGGAGGTGCAGGAGCAGGAAGAAAACCCCTGCTTTAGCCAGGCAAGTCTGCTGAGTTTATGCCATTTTGTGCAAGGTTACGGCCGTAATTAGATCCGTTTGGGGCGTATCAGGTAAATCTCCTCTAAACAACAAGCTGAAGATGCAGTCTCTGGGAACTAAAGTCTTGTGCCACTCGAACATGTCAATACAAATGTGAACTAAACCCGGCCTACCCAGATGAAATGAAGAAATGAGGTTTTGCAGAGCTGGGAACTGCACCTCCAAGCCTCTGAACATCCCTCACACTCACACAGTAACACTGCTCATCATCTTCTTGTGCTTCTTCCTTCCCCACCAAAACTCTCTTCTTATCCTGACTAGTAAAAATGAACAAAGACAATTTTAAGCTCATGAAATATTCTGCAGGATTCCCAGAATTTCAAAATCTCAAGCAATAAGTATCCACCATTCCTTCTAGATGAGTCAAGGCCCGGTCTACATTCGACAAACAAGTTACATATTTAACTTCAGGGAAATGGCTTTTAGTATAATTTCCCAGCCATTCTTTATACCTTAGCTGTGGTCCTGCCTCCAGTTTTAGTGCAGAGCTCCTGGCTCAGGATGGTGAGGCTGGAAAGGATGAGTGCTGACACCCAGCAGGCACTGAGAGGAGCCCCAGTGTGCCACTGACAGGCCACGTTGGGAAGTAAAATCCCAAAGCAGGAGACAGAGACAAACCCAAGATGGGCTCAAGGAACACCCTGGAAACCTGTGCCTGAACCTGCTTCTGGCACTCTCTAGTGTGGAATTCATCACGGCTTTGCATCCTCAACTTCTCAATATGGTGGAAGTGGACTAGAGTACTAATAGTGAATCTGCATCGCAAATTGCTGAAATTAGCATTAATTTTAGATTAAACTAATTATGCATATGTAACTGTTTTCCAGAGCACTCTCCTCTCCCTTGTACGACAGCGTGTGCAGGGCTGCTTGCTTATCCCAGCCTGCTCACCTCATCTGCAGTTTGGCATTCCATCATTTCTAGTGTATCCACCCTCCAAATAGGTTTATAATTGGAAAAACCAGCTTTGGTATCTGTGCTGAACTGCATTTGATACCCCATTGTGCTGTACATTTAAACTACAGCATTACTTCTAATTAAAAACAACAATAATTCATGTAACAGGGGAAGTGATCTTGTTAACAGAAATAGCTAGCCTTCTTTGGCAGAGCACACACCATAAGAATTCTCCAGGTTTTTTTTTAGTTTTTTGCCTCTGGGATCCTCCTAGGAAGTTCCAAAAAGTTATTAAAAACTCAAGTGTAATGTGATGCGAAGACATGACGAAAGAGGCAGTATTTAGTGAAAGCTGCCAGCCTCTCTGTGTTCTCAGAGAACACCCCAGAACCATCCTGTCCCCAGGTATTTCTGTGCAGAGCACTGTGCCCCACGTGAGGCAAACGCCCAGCTCCATGCACTGCAGCCACAGGAGCTCAATCCTGTGCAAAGGCAGCGTGGCTTTACGTGCCACGTACAGCACGCTTAAGTATTCAAAATAGGATTTCAGCAAGACTTAAATGGTGCAAATACCTTGTGCCTGACCCCTGTGTAAGCTCATGTCATCCTGTGAGAACTGCTCCAGCTATAGAAGGTACGTGGGAATGAAAGAGCTCTTTAATCCCAACAACCGGCACACATTCCCAGCGGGGTAAATCAGTTCCCCTGATTTCTGGGAAAATACACATGGGGTTGTATTCTCCCAACCCATTCAGAAACTAAACTGTTAACCTGGTCCCTGCTGTATTCCTGGTTTTTGGCTGCCTTGGGTTCTGCTGTTGCTGCTGGGAGGGTTGGGTTTTGGCAGGAGGTGCATTTCCCTCCCTCGATGGCTGTGGCATCAGCAGGAGGCAGAACACACAAACTGATTTTTCCAATACAGGCTGAACTGGCAGCAATTGCCAAAGCCATCCTTGGAGTTTCACAAGCAAACCTGGCCAGGGGCCAAGCAAAGCCCTTCCTGGTCCATCTTCCCAACTGCTACTGGATATAACTCCCTGATGTGCCCCTCACTCACCCACCCACAGGTACAGCTGGGTGATGGCAGCCTGCCACGGGCCACAGCCACCCCCCAGGAAGGGGCTGTTCCCAAAAGAAGGGTTTGCTGTCCGGGCAGGAGTGTCCCATACTCCCCCTGAGCTCTCCAGGCACAGCAGCCCCTTTACCTGCACCACCACGCAGAGCTCTCTGCATGGGAGATCCAAGCCTGAAAATCAGCCCCAGCTGTGAGAGCTCAGCAGGCCCTTTGAGCAAAATCTGGCTTCAAGCTTCATATCAAAAGATACAGTAAAATTCACCAGAGCCAGCACTCCCCCCTCCAGAGCCCAGGAATAGCTCCCGGCCCCACAGCCTCGCTATAAGCAGTTATATCACATCCCCGAGGGCTGCTCCCACCTCCTGTGCTCCAGTTAACTCTTTTACAGGTTACAGAAGCACAGGCAAGAGCAGGGGAGCAGAGCAAACCTATTTAAATCCCCCTGGTTGCCTCAGCTCCCCGTGCATGGTATGGTAGGAAGGTAACTCTAAATATTCACAGAGTGCAGACAACTTATCCAACCTGCCTGCCTGATTACTGTTCAGCAGTGCTTAAAAACTGCATTAATAACTTTAAATGAAGATAATTATTTTTAAATTAATACATCTCGGGGCCACAAATGGAGAGCACTGCCCAACGTGACTGGGAGGGGGGATTTTTGCAATGCCCAAGTAATGAGGGACAAAGGCCCCAGTGGGAAGCAATTAAGCCTCTGGTCCTAAATCTACAGGCCACTGGCAAAACTTCACCTTGTGCAGTCAGAGGGAGAGGGAGGGAGGGGAAGAAAGGGGGAGATGGCATTCTGCCCAGGGACCTCACTTTGCCAGCGGTGCTCAGTGGGAACACAGATTAACTGACCATTGCCATTTCATCAGTTCCTCACCTGTACCATCTTCTCAAAGGAAACATCTTGTGCCATGTCCAAAATACAACCAGAAAACCTTTGTCCCCCAACAGGACATAAAATTATGACAGTCAGTGTTTCCAAGGACATGTTCAAGGTCGATTTGTAGCACGGCTCTACAGGTGAAGCAGGATGGACTGAAGTGGGGAACCAAGCTAATCAGCTTCCCAAAACACAGCCCAAGTCCTTATTTTTTAACCTGGAATGATATAAGGAGAAGGCCCCTGGCTGTCCCAGCTCTCCCAAGGCCAGGAGGGGTGCACAGGGCAGCAGAGAGGGGGGGCACAGGGCAGCAGAGAGGTGGGCACATGCCTGGGCAGAGGAGCAGGAAGCTGGGCCAGGACAGACCCGTTGACATCTCCAGCCTGCCCCAGGGGGAGTGACAGAAAGTCCTTTAACTCAGTGTTCAACAAAATCCAACAACATAGCCTGAACTGGAGATGAAAAGGATTCTGCCAGAATTTGTAAATTATCCCAGCTCCAAACACTGAGGCCAGGCCAAAGAAATTTACTGCCTCCACAGTGCAGAGAGCATGACATAATTTAAATGCTTTTAAGTTAGTATCAACTAATTTTTCATGATAACTGTGTAAAATCAGTGATGGGAGCTCTCTGTTAAGATTCTAGACAATCTGCTAAAACAAGAAGAGTTCACAGGAAGGGATAAGAAATGTGTGAAGCAATTTACCTCCTTCCCAACATACTCTAGATGATTTCTCTGAAAAGAACAAATGGAAACTTTAACCCTTAGCCTTGATTAATTTCATCTGCATACTCTAGCTGCACGTGGCAATCAGTTACTGATGAGCAGGTTTGACTTCATCTGCTGAGTCAAGCCCATGGAGCTGCAAGGCAGTGCACAAGGGTGAGCTCTCCCTCTGATGCGAGACCACTAAAATCTTGCAAAACGCCCAGATTTGCCTATTACTGCTGTTGAAATACTTTCACAGTTTTATGAAGATGCTGTGTTTGCTTTTATCCTTTCCCCCACACACAAATGGGCTGGTGAATTACAGGAATTGCAGCACTCCCACCTCCAGCTCACAAAGGGGAGATGCTTCCCTTGACAGGGAGGGAACCCACCAGCCATTATTAAACCAACATCGCTGTCACTCTAAAGCAGATCAAATAACCCTTGACTGGGAATAAAAGGGCCCTTGAGGAGCTGCACCACAAATGAAGAGTGGAAGCAAAGCGAGAGAAAACATCCATACTTTTTCCAAAGGAAGGCAGCACCTCACAGCTACAAGAGCTTGTCTCCCTTGTGTGATGTTTACTCACTCAGTGACCACAGGGCAAGTCATTTCAGTCTCCACAGCACTGATGTATCAAAGAGTCTTGGGAGAAGCTCAGCTGGAGACTGCAGGGCTCAGCATTTAAGCACACATTTGAACTCGCAGCATTTGGGGAAGCCTCATTAGGTTGAGTGCGTTGCACAATCGAGTGCTATGGGCCTTGATTTCCACAAAAAGAACAGAAATATATCCCCACAGCTCAATTGAGCCTGTGAGGTTTCACTCATTAAATGCCTAACCCGCTGAAAGTCTGATATGAAGATGCTAGAATAGTGCAAGACATTGTTACTGACATTATTGTTATTAAAGGAAGAATAAAAAAATATTGTTCTTAGCTAGGAAGGCCATATCAAACTACCAAGCAAGTGATAAATCAGCCAAGGTCTCCAAAAAAAGACATTATTTCTCCATTACTCCAACATCTTAATGTGCACGACTTTTTTTTGTGCTAGAAATATATTTCTATAAATCCTCCTCTACAGAAAGCTTTGCTTTCAGAAGGGGAAAAGTAGCAGATAAAATACTGCCCATCAAAATGAACTCAAGTCTCTAGTAACATAACTAAATGTGTAATGTTACAGATGTTTTATGGCCACAATGTCGGATCCATTTAGATCATTTTTACAAACCCAGCAAGAAATATCTCCCCAGTGCTGGAAACCACGCCAGCAGGTCTGGGACCAATTGTTTATTCAAACAGAGATGCCACCAGGGAACAACAACATCCACCCACCAAACTTGGAGGGCTCATTTCTCAGCCGTGTACCATCAAAACTGAGAGCAGAGAGGGATGGCAGGCTGAAAGAGGGGCTGGACCACCACACAGGGGCCCTTCTCCTGCTGTCTGAAGCTGACACATCCCTGGTTTCTGCACCTGTATGTCCTGCAGAGAACAAGGAGTGCAGGCACGCTGTGAAACCCCCGTGTGAGGCACAGCCCGAGGTGCTGCCCATGACACCAGGAGGAACCCTGGCACGGCTGCCTCTTGCCCAGCACAAGCCCATGGTCCACCTCCAGCACGCACCTGGGTACACAAAGGGAGTCATTAACGGGTCACACCAGCCCCTGCACTGGCCCATGCTGAAGACACACTTTGTCTGAAGCGGAGTTTTGCTCTCCAAGCCCATCAGCCAGTCATACCCAACATCAAAAGATTTATTACCCACAATGATAACTGCCTCACGCTGCTTTGTTTGTTAATTGTGACTAGCTTTGCCTTCAGAAGAGTAGGAGCCTAATAAATCAGTTATCTCCAGGAAGGATTTATTTGAAGCTGTTAGCACTGTAAACCCCAGCACTTGGCAGGAGGCTCTGCGGATGTGTTTGTGCGCGGTGCTCGGGGGCAGGACACGCTCAGCAGCCCGGGGGGAAGGAAACCAGCTCTGAGCAACACCCTGATGGGTTCAGGTTTACCTGTCCACCACCTCTCGTGCTCCTTTCCCATAGGGAGCCGTGCCAGGACAGCCAGCACAGTCACCACAGGCTCAGGCTCCCCACAGCAGCTCAGGGACCCCAAACGAGAGGGAACCAAGCCCAGGCCATCCTGAGGCACACCCCCAGCCCCAGCAGGCACAGCCAAGCTCTGTGCTACCAACAGCTGATCCTGAGGATGCCCCACCACAGCTCCCTGCTCAAGGTGAGCAGCTCAGAAGTGCTGTGCAGGTGCTGGACTGGCTCACAGAGCAACACCAGCTATGATGGAGGCACTCATTCTTACCTGATCTACAATACCAACAGGTCTCTAATAATAACCATGTTACTGAAAATAAACATTTGGCTGGCTATACACTCCTTCCCCATCTTCCCCAGCCCATGAACTCTGCCAGCATCAAAGCCTATCACAGCTCAATACACTCACAGACTTTCAAGTACCTAGATCATTACAACACTGCCAAAAATGTCACATAAAAAGGCCAAGTCACTGAGATGACTGGATTTCCAGGTCTGGCAGGACATGAAAAGCTGGGACAACTTCCCATGAACAGCCACTTGTGCAGTGTGACTCGGGCCAAAAGTGAGCCCTGTTAACATCTGCCTCCTGCCTGATGCACGGGGCTGAGCGCTGAGGCGGCGCAGGGAGCAGTGCTGGGGGGAGCAGGGGGGAGCAGGGGCTGCACAGGGGGGAGCAGGGGCTGCACAGGGGACGGGGGGGAGCAGGGGCTGCACAGGGGGGAGCAGGGGCTGCACGGGGGACCAGCAGCACCTCTGCCAGCACGGCCCCTTCCAGAGCTGCTGTTGGCACTGCAGAACAAACCCAGCTCAGCCTGGCCCCACACTGCACACCACCGCTGGCTATCTGGAGGTCCTGCTCCTCCCGAGAGCTGCAAGATCTGTAACTACACTGGAAGTTTTCATTTAAGTCTAGCAGCCCTGTGCCTCGACTTGAACGGACAGACACAGGACTAAAACATTCGTAAGAACCCGTGAACCATCTATAAGCCACACACACAGTGCTGTATGTCACAACAGCTCATAGAGGTTAACAATCAAACCTTTCATGCCACCTCCTCAGCCTCGTACTTTAACGTGATATAAAACACTCTAAGTGAGCTGTCCAGACTGAATTACACATAGGAAATGTTTTCCTTTTCCATGGAGACTGACTCACCAAAACAAGATCTCCACGAGCTGTACCTGCAGCCACATGATGACAGCTGCAAGCCAGGACCACGTCCCAGCACCCAAGAGCTCTGTGGCCACCAGAGACCTTTGCTGCCTCTTTCTGAGAGGGATTTACACCCCACCAGAGTCTGCCACTCTTGTCAGCTCCAAAGTTCTGCCCTGAAGGCAAACGTGCTGCCAGCTGTGGCAAGGTTTTGATGGGTCCTCTGCAGGAGGAAGGGGAGAGGGAGGAAGGCGAGAGGCTGCAGATTGGAAAATTTGAGGTTCTCCACACAGCTGCAGCTCAGCAATCCTTCATCCACTGTTAAATCACAGACCACATGCTGAGAGTTAAAGACTTATACAGGACTCCAGGGACTAATCGAGGAATGATTTCAGCTTCTAACTGTGCTCTAACCAGGCACTTAGGATGCAAAGCACAAGTTTGTGATACTATTGTGCACTGCATCAAAATGACTTTTTGATACATTTTTGCAAATAACTAATAAGGAAAAGAGAAAAAAAACACATCACCCTGGTATTTAACATAATTCTTCCCCTCTGTCCCCTATCCTTATAGTCACATTCGTGACAAACAGCCTCTATCTTCAATTAGGCCTGTTTTATGCATGCATGAAGCCCCCAAAATATGAGAGAGCTTTTATGCAACACCAGATTATCTAATGTGCACATATTTTGCAAAAGAGCACTTTTTAAATACCTAGTCACAGAGAAGGGGGAAAAAAACCCCATTTCATTCAGGAAGAGAGAAAGGGAGAGGAGGGAAAAAAAAACACATAAAAGCTGCAAAAAAAGAAAGTGAATGCATTTGTATATTAAGCAATCAAGTGCTGTCACACACTGAAAACACAAAGCACTGAAGTTTAAGTGGGCACACACCAAGGGCCTTACCATGGGACACACTTTTCAGCAGCACAGAAAGCACTCCCTTATCAACCCAGCACAGTATGAAGCAGGATCTCTGCCTATTTAAAAAAAAAAAAACCCAGAGAAATAACTTCTCTTGACAGCCTGACAGCTGACATTCTTAACTGAAAAAACCAAGTGCCAAGAATTATCAGGCCTGGCTTTTCTCTCCCTGATAGATGACAGAGCAAAAAACAACAACGGCCACACACATCTCATAAATCACAACTTTTATTGAATGCCTCGCCACATAATAGCAACAGTCAAACTGAATAAAGACGCTTTTCAGTGCGTGTCTGTAAAATACTGGGGGAGCAGCGAGATCATTCCCAGCACCAAGAGCCTCTCCCAGGTCGAGCAGGTATTAATATCAGTGTCACTGTGTTTCTTACAGAGCTTCCTGGAGAGCTCGGAGGGATTTTCTCTTTCGCTGTTTCATTAAGAAGCACTAAAGAATGCAGAGAAGAAATTATGTGCAGGGACAGAGGTAGAAGGAAAGGCCCAAAGCTCTGAACAGGTGAGCAGAGAGGTCCAACTGCCAGCAGCAGGGTCTGAAGTGAGACAGAAGCCTGGCCTTTGGGATAAGCCACCTGCAGAGACACAGCCATCACGTGCCTGGGGTTTCCCTCTGAAGCAGGAGGAACCTCCCTGTAGGCTTCCAGGACCTGAGGACTCAGGTGAGCACGGAGCAGTGGGCAGCCGGTCAGGAAAAAGCAAGGATGGGAGCCCAGGCAAGGGAAATTGGTGTGATCTCCCACGACCACAGCGACACCTGCACAGTCTGATCAGTCTGGATGTACAGCACTAATGCTCCCTTGTCCACTTTTCAGCACTCACTGACTGGTTCCATTAAGATACTAATAGTAAAAATAACAGAAATAATAATAATGATATCGTGTACTTTTATCTGAAATAGTGAAATATCAATAGTACCTTTTATCTAAATAGTTTAGAGGCACTTCACTTTTTGATTTCAAGGCAGTCCTAAAAATGCATTTAAATCTCCGCTGTAATAGGAAAATTTCTAATGCAATCTTTCCAGCACATAAACTAAAGAAAGCAGAGGGGCTTTTATATATTAAATCAATTACCAGAACTTCCCTTCCCTTCACCCAAGCTAATTAAAATTTCATGTGCTTCATACCAGTAACTGTGTAGAGGATCACAGCTGGTGTTTTCAAAGTCAAATAAAATAAAAATACAAGGGGATCTTGGTCTGAAACCCTACTGCTGCAAGACAAAAATAGATACTCTGCTCTTAGTGAAATCCAAGTCAGTGCAAATTTGACACCTAACTCCTTTGAAACTTTAAACTTGAGCATAATTTCAGTGTCTCAGCCCACTAGCCCAGAGCCTACAATTTTCACCAGAGTAAGAAGTCTCTGAGGAGACCTGGCCAGGTCTAGCAAGTCACCTGTGCTCAGGGCCCTCCGTTTTGTTTCTTTCTCAAATCAGCACCCAAGTGGCTGTAACACACAGGAGTCCCAGGTGTTTGCTGAGGAGAGTCTGGCAGAAGGATCTGCTTTGCAGGGAACACAGGAGTCAGCTCAGCAGGTCACAGGTTCACCTGGCCTGGCCCTGGGGTACATCCAGAGGCACCCCTGGCCACCTGCAGGGTCTGGGACACTGGCCAGAACCCAGGGACCCGAACTGCAGTAGCAGGACATCAGTCAGGCTCACAGGGGAGTGCCAGGGTTACTGTGACAAGGGGAGGATGGGCAAGGCCACAGGTGGCCGTGACCAGGGACCAGCGAGTCGGGGTCCTGCTGCACCCCCCCACCTGCTGTGTGCCCACCCCGCGGTGACTCCGCAGTCTGCCCAGAGAGCCTTCAGCTGGGATGCTGAACAGGATCCCCGTGCTTCAAACCAGAGGCCCTGACCTCGAATTTTACTGACTGCAAAACCCTTCCTGCATCTGTTTCCAATATTGTCTTTTCTGGGAGAACAGACTGAGCATATGTTCCTGAGGCTGTTGCCCACACGGTGGGTGGGTGCTACAATCAACTTCTGTGCACCACGGCTCCCAAACGTGTCTGACTACCCACGGCGAGGCTCGGTTTGCTCATCCTGCTAAGTTCAGGATTAAAAGGATAAAGCCACTTCCAAAGTTAATGAAACAACATCCAAGCTGAGCCTGAGCTCCCGAGTGAGCTCGTTCTCCCTGCACGAGTCCCAGAGCCCCAGACAGGCAGGGTGACACTGCCAGGGCACGCCCTGCTCCCCCCGCACAGCACAACCCACCCCTGGAGGGCAGGCAGGAAGATCCACAAAGCCGTGGTGAGAAGGGCTCTACTGCTTTCGGAAGGAGTGCAAGGAGGCAAAGGGAGGGGGTGGGGACTTTGTTTCCAATATCCATCTGCTCCTGCTGCTGTTCTGAATGTAAAATCACACTTGTGAATCTGTGACATCCTGCCTGGTTGCTGTGGCAATCGCTATGCCGTCACCAAAGGCCAGTCCTTTCACTTTGGGAAGGAGCAGCAACAAAGATAATGTGTTCACTTAAGTGTTGTTCTCCAGCCACCCAACAAGCCCAGATAAGGGGAGAAGAATTAAGAGGGAAAATGCCAACCAGAGCAGATTTGCCTCTAAACCAAATGTTGTCTAAGTTTCTCAGGAAGGCATTAGCATTTCTTTGACTTCCAGTGTTTTTTCCTTTGTTCCATAAAAACTACAAATCCACCATTAATGAAAATTCAGAAATGTCTGAGTTCACTGAGTGTGCAGCCATAAACACCAGTGTGGATTGTATTATTGCTAATCTGCTTCATGGGAAGAAGACATAGATTTGTCTGAAGTGCTGCATCATTCTTTCCATACAAGGGCCCCATTACCAGACTATACTTATTTGCAAGTCAAATGACAATGCCACTATTTGAATACATTTTCAAGCCCCAAAACCCAAGCCAGTAGCTCTGGCTCTCCACAGCTAACTCGATCTGACAGCCATAGCATTGATGCCTGCCAGTGCTGATTGACTGGTGGGATATATTTAGGCACAGAAGGGGAGAAAGGGGGAAGGGAGCAGGAGAGTTCCTGAATTCAAGTATACTGTTAGTAACCAAAAATAACAAGCACTGATTCAGCTTCCATTGCCCAGAACAGCCTCAGCTCTATCACAGAGAATCCAGCTAATGGAGAATTTACTATCACAAGGGCAATGCCAAAAAACACACATAAAAAACTCACAAGACCAATTAGGGCATCTGTGCCCTGGGTTTACGACAAATACAATGAAACGATCATTTCCCTCTTGCATCCATCTTCTAAAATTGCTTAAATAAAGAAGAAAATACTCAATTCTAAGGCCAACAATTTTCTTCCTTCTCCAGCAAGGGACAAACACTTATTGTGCAGACAGGTGTGTGTATATCTCCATACTCCACACAGCTATTATGTGCTCTGATGCCCTTTCAACTCCCATCCTTGTTCAAAACACTACTCTGGGAGGGAAAGTGCCACTAGCTTAGGGGGAAGACCCTCTCCAGCATTAGAGGACAACATGCCAAGTGTATTTGAAGAGCTGGATTCAATCTTTCCTGCCCCTTCTCTGAAGTGCTATGGTAAACCCTGGGAAGTGAACTGTATTTACACATGGAAATCAAAAACACACAGAGACAAAATATTCCTGATGTATCTGGAGTTCAGAAAGAGAGAAAATAAAGCCTGTTTGTTTGTTTTACTAAACTCTACAGGCATCCAGGATGTCACCTGGAGCTGTTCTCGGGCTGCTGCAGGACCTGGCAGATACACTCTGGGTCCCCTCACACCAACACGAAGTGCTGGGAGCTCTCCCCAACACCCAGGCAAGGGGGAAACAGAAAAGCAGCCCAGAACCCCTTCCAGGAGGATGTGCAATGTGACCCCAGCAATGAGATGTGAGCCACTTTTCCTCCCAAGCCTGCTCCTCCAGGGTCACCAGCCCGCGCAGGAGAGGCCGCGTCAGGCAGGGCACGGAGCTCTGAAGGGTTTGCATTTGCTGATAATGATGCCCCAAAGTCGACAGACAGCTTCAAGGGGCAGACAGGCAAAAGGAAAAGCTTGTAAAAGCTGGGAGAGATTATTTGACTGCCTGCCCCAGCAGCTACAGGAGGTCTAAATACCTGAGATTCCAGGTAAGCACCTTACCAGCAACACACCATATCCTCCCTGAAATGAGAGTCAGACAAGGAAAACAGAAGCCAAACGCCTTCCCCATATAACACAAAGAGTGCACTTCTCAAGCCAGAAAACCCAGCCCAGCTTGTTATGTTTTCAGAACAGTGATGCAGCCTTAAAATTTTAAGGTTTTGTTTAAGAAAAGAGAACCTTTAAGTGTAAGCGGAATCAGGCACCAGAACCTTAATTTATCAATTAGACGCCATCTGTGGATTGTGTTCCTTGGAATAATTGTTAGATTTGACAATGCACTGCTGCTTTACAAAGTTTCTGCCAGCCTTGCTACCATTTAATTAAATTTCTGCACTTAACTTTGATTGCACTGAAAGCACTGCTGGTTTCTGCCGATCGAGTCCCTTAGCCACCTGCTGTGTTAGAACTAACCATGTTTCCACAGTTGTATCAAAAATTATGGGTTTTATTTTTAGTCTTTGTCTTTTCTCAGTCTTCACCAAAAGGAAAAATAATAGTAATAAAAACCCCAATGATTCTGGCGTGCTGAAGCAATAATACCCAACATGGAAAGCAGCAGCAGCAGCAACTTTCATGTCTCCCAACAAAAGCCAGACGCTTCCCTTTTTGTCTTGCAGCACGGAACAAGTGTCAGGGCATGACGGCTTAATGCGCCGCGCTTTGCTTAAACAAAATGAGCTTCCTGTACCTCCTCATTATATTTGTATACATCTCTTGTATTTATATGGAGGGATAAAGGCAAACACACCAGTCATTTACATACATAAATATTGCACGCACAAATAACGAGCAAGCTGTCAGTCTCGCTTTAGCCCACAGCACAGTTGGGGAAATAGAACTTCAATAATGTCAAATTAGCAGAGTGAAGAGCCCCTAAAAGCCTACAAATAGCATCAAGCATCCAACTTGCTGCGGTGAGTAACCTCAGTGTGAAGAGGAGCCAGGCTGCCAGATCCCCCCAGGTACCTCAGGCAGTGCCTCACCCACGTAGGGCCAGAGCTCCCAAGAGACCCTGGCATGGCCACCCCAAATGTTCTCCTTCCCAGGCCTGTGCTCCAGCCCAGGAACACCCAAGTGACTCCTGCAGCTGCCCTGGGGGTTCAGTGCTGCAGGCAGCCCTGCCATGGCACAGCAGTGCCACGCACTCCTACGGGACACTGCCTCTGCCAGGGGTAAAACGTCACTTGGAGCTTTATTTCAGTGAAGGTTCACTAACATAAGTTAAAAATTGTAGGAAATCTGTGGTATGTATGCCCACTTTCTCAGCTACGATGAGTGCTGTGTCAGCCTCTCTCTCTCTTCCCCTTCTAATTTCTTTTTTGTTGTACGGGACAGATAAAAACTGCAAGGATTGAGGCAGGTGGAAACGGGTTCTCCTCCCACCCTTCCAACTGTGAAACAGTGAAAAGCGGTTCCTCAACCCTGATAAAGTAGTTTGTGCTAAATCAATGCATGTGAGGTATTTTTAAATCCTTCACTCTTAAGTGGTGTCAAAGTATCAAAATGTATTTTACCCACTAGAGCTAAAAAGAAATAAATCAGATTTAATGGCAAAAGAATTTCAAAGCCAGTAAGAACAAGACAGTGTTTATGTAGGGGCTACAAGTTTGGGCAATCTGATGGCATGCCAAGAGAGGTCAGAGAAACGAACAACAGCCTGCTTCTGGGCTCTGCTTAGGCCAAGGAGAGCCAGTCATTTAGATATTTAAATTATTTTCATAATCCTTCATAAAAAGTTATGAGATATTTATTAGCAACCTGTGGGGCTGACTAGCACTGCTCCAAGAAAAATACAGATTTAGGCAATTTCCTAAAGTGGGCATTCTACAGCCAGCGAGGCTGGAGTAACTCTTCCATGCCAATATAAGGCACGAACAGGTTTTACGATGCATTTTACAGAAAATTACAATTGCATAATTAAGCCTCAGTAGCAACCCTCCAGTTGCTACCTCTGAGGAGGAACACTCAGCTGACCCAGTGCCAGGCCGTGCTGCCCCTCCATCCCCAGGCTCAGGGATGGAGGATGCCTGTGGCTGCCTCAGGCTTGACAAAGACTTGGGAGAGGTTCTGCTTCACACAAAGCTGTGTTTTGTCTTCTACAATGCCCCACCTGGATCTCTCCCACCTGTATGTTTACACAAACCTGTTCTCCCAAGAGGAGAATTACCAAAGGCTTTAATCAATCGCAGCCAGGACAAGAGCTGTCCTGGGGAAAACCTTGTTTCCATGACCACAGCCTGAATTACCTTGTCATTTCTAATCATCTGGTGTGCCCAGAGTCAGCACGGGACCGAGGTGTTCCTGTACACAAATCAGCTCAGGGCTCGCTCTGGGCACGGAGCTGTGCCCTCCATCAAGAGTCCCCAGGCCAGCCTTGGGATGTGGATCTGGATCTGGGCTGGAGCCGAGCTCACCCCCTGCACCTGACACCTTCCTGCCAGGGACCCTACACCACCCTACTGCTGCCCAAACCCGGCACCACGAGCTCTGCTTCAGACAAAAACATGCTGGAACATGCCTCAAAAACCCTCAAATATCACAAGTTTGATTCCAGCTGGGCAAATTTCTCCCGCTGTGCTCACACTGTGCCCCTGGGCAGTTGGTTCCCTCGGAGTGCCAGATCTTGCAGAGGTATTAGGGGTCAATTACATTACAAGGAGGTATAGGAAAAGAAAAGACACTTTTCTTGGTCTGCAGTTCTGCCCTAAATTAACTTTTAATATGGAACAGAATGTCACATTTGCTTCTCCCCATAATCTAAAAATTTCTCCTTATGCAGCAGCAATAAGGAGAGCTTTTAAAAATTAAAAAGACCTGAAAACCACACAAGGGTATATTTCATGGCTATAAAAAAGCATTTAAAACGTAGAGTTAAAAAGGTGTTTCAAGTGTCTTCATCAAAGGAGGTTGAAAATGGAAGGAAAATAGGATTTTAAAAATGTCCATTTTCTTTAAAATCAGCTTCGTGAGTCAGAGCACACAAAACCTTTTTGCTGCTCTGAGGATCCCGAACGTAAATCCAGCCAGCACTGCAGCTAGTTTGTTTGCTGAGAGTAATAGTGCAATTATCAGTGACGTGCACAGCCTCTTCTGCCATATTTTCTGTGTATTTCTGCTGCATTTTGTGGCAATTGCCACTTCTGACACCCCACGAGCTCTGGAAAGGAACCCCCAAATTCAAAGCTAATCAGAGAATTTTTAAGGGGAGGCTTTATTCATCCCCCCTCTCAAAAATCTTTCTCCCATCCTGATTTTGTTAAAAACCACAGAAGACTAACGAGCATGATCTGATACCTGGGAACTTGCACCTTTTCACCAAACCAGACCTGTGGAATCTGACCCCACACAGCAGAGAGCTGCAGATGCAGTGTTTGCTGAAGGCTGAAGCAGCAAATGACACATGCTGCTACCCAGCAGTGCCTTGTAGTGCTTCTTCCCTTCATTATCCCCTGGTAGTGAACCATGGAGTTTGTTTCACTAAGTTTTTGCAGTAACTCTTAAGTCCCACCTTCCAGCTCCCTGATTTTTGATCATATCCTCCAAGCATCTCAGACCTTTACCACCAAACCTCAAATCAAGACTCCAGCTGTAAATCAAGCAGAACAAGCTCTGATTTACCTCTCACCTTAAACCAACAGGATATTACAACAAAAATATCCTGGTCTGGCTGCCAGAAGGAAGCAAAGCATCCATGTTACAATTAGCATATGCAAATCAGCATATGCTACTGCCCGGCCCTTCCCTCCCTCAAACTGAGCAAAGTACAACTGAGTAGTGCTGAAATGCAAATTACCCAGAAGAGAGTTTGGGGACGTGGAGGAAACATAAGGACTTGGCAGTCTGGATGCATTCCAACGTGAGTAGCTGCAAACTAAAACAACTCTCAAGAACTGCATGTGAGGAAGCTTTTATTAAAAAAAGAATCTGCTCTCTTTAGTTAATAGTGGGAATGATGCAATTACAAGAGGGAGCCAGGATACCCTCAGGCCCCAAATTCTATTCTAACTACAGAGAAGGGAGGAAGCAGAATGGTTCTGCTCATTCCTGGAGCAGCTGGTGGACCCAGGCCAGCAGTGACACTGGCACGGGCTGGAGGTGAGCTGCCACAGAGGGCTCAGCTGGGCTCCCAGATCCCAGAGCCCCCACACAGCCACCCCACACGTCCCCACCACCAGCTCGTTCATTAAACACAGGCTCAGCTGTGTGCTCAGGTTCCACAGCCCAGATCTCACCACCAGCACCTGCCTTCCAAAATGCCATGGAGGCGTGGATTAACAACAGGAGAGACTCTGATGAACCCTCTCTACTTTGGAGAGAAATCAGGTAAGATTTGGAGTAGAAGGGCTGTCCAAGGAAATGGTGAATCCAGGATGTCTCATGCATTAAATATAATAGTAACCATAATTTCTAACCTACACTGAAATGAATTTACAAATGACTAGCAGCACACGAAATGGAAAGAGGGGGCCCGACTGACTGCTAATCCTCACTAAATAATTACATTTACATATAAATGTAAACACAGGTATAAACCTACATCAATAAGAAGCTGTTAACAATACAACTGTAAAGCTCTGTAATTTCTTTTAAGAAATTAAGTTCAATTCCATGTTAAAGGAAAAGACTGAATGCTGTAGGATATGTTATACAAACAGTGCAGAGAGTATCACTCAGTCAAGATTAACACACTTTTTTTCCTTTATAAATCATTTGTGTATTGAGACATGCAGTTAAATCAGCAAAAGTACAGATCTAATTAAAGAACCTGGAAACTGATTACTGCACTATGTAACACATCAAGGGGTTTTTTTTTCCCTCTCCTTTTTTTTTTTTTTTTTTTTAAGAAGGATCTGGTCTGAAATCTTATCAGTCCCACACATGCCAGAATTAGTCCCTGCCTTTGTGTCAGATGGAAACTGTATCTAGAAATCACCAAGCAGAACTCACGGTTGAGACGAACAGAATGCAGCTGTCTTCATCTGCCAGATTATATTCTGTGCTTTCCACTATCAGCAGACAAACTGCAGGTGTAGAGCCCCTCAAAGCTAGACACTAAGAACTAAAATACAAATACAAGTGGTTAAACTGAAAGAAGTTCCTGCCTCACCAAGCACTCAAGCAAAAGGCTCTGGAATGCTTTTGCTTTACGAGTATTAACTACTGAATAATAAATCTATTTGCCACAGCACCAACTTGTTCTGAAGGACTGGAAATAAACATTAAAGAAAGGTTTCTCTCACTGCTACACCAAGCCTGTCCCCACCTTCCCCTGGAAGCAGCCCCTGGTGACAGATGAGGTCCAGCAGCAGAGATCAATGGGATCCACAGCCCTGCCAGATAAAACTCCTCCTTCATCCTACCTCTGCTCTTCCCTACAGCACTGGGGCAAAGAACCCCTTTGCTCCCAATCAAAGGGGAAAATGAATGGGTTTAGGGCCCCTCTTTGCTCAGATGCCTCTGATTCATCTGTTCTGACTGGCTTCACACAAAAGCTGCTGCTGCTGATGGCCATTAGGTCAGACACACTCGAACACCATCTACTGCTATTTTAAAACATGTTGATGCCGCTCTGAAATAACATTTTACTCTTACACCCTAATCATTGTTATGGCTTCTGACAGGTTTTAAATACAATAGTATTAACTGCAATTAATTCATTTGGAATTAATGCGAATATTGCAGGCACTTCAGCAGGATCTCTGCTGCAATTCACCACTCATTATTGCACCATTATTTTTTAAGTGTTATCCATAAAGCAGGCTGCCAGGGCATTTGCATTTAGGTGACAGAAGTAGGAACAGAGAGGAGCAATAAATTAGCACAAAAATTAAGCAGAAGGAGCAGGAAAATTACACTGTCTGAAGTTTCAATATTCCTAATGACTTTATGACTCCCAGTCTGGCAGAGCCACGGGAGCAGGCAGTGGGCTGTGGACCCCTTCCCTCCCACACAACCTGAGCCCAAAGCAATGGCTTTGCAGGCTCTTGCTTCCAGTTTTTACATGCTCACACTCCTGCCCCAGTGCCCTGCATCTCCCACGCTGCTCCCCCCAGCAGGCTGCAAGATCAGTCCTTAGCAGACAGAAAAAAAACAGGTTTTTTCCAACACAGCCATTAAAAACAGCCAGTATGTCTGGAAGGCAGGGCAGAAATAAAGCATTATTAGACCATTAAACGGGGTGCCCAGCAGCACTCCTCCCTGGGCAGGAAAAACCTCTTTGGTGCAGTTAACAGCTGGTTTAGGAGCATTAATGACCTCAGGTGAAAACAAACTGGTCATTAAAATCACTCTTTAAGGGGATTAGCTATCACCAGAACATACAAGTTACTTAAACTGAAGTAGTTCCATATGGTTAATTTATAATTTCCAAGGTATTAATCAGCAAAATTCTGATGGTTCCTAGATAAAGTGTGCAAGGGGGAGACTCACTTGGCTCCTCAGAACAATTTGAACTGGAAGCAGTGCTGGCAGAACAGTTTCATTTCTCAATTTGCTGGCTAAACTGAAAACAAAACAGAACCAAAAAAAAAACCAGAAGGATGAATTTATTTGCCTATGATTAAACAAACATGTTTTCATTTTGGCAAAACTTAAAAGGAACAAAAAAAAAATTTTTCATTTTGAGTCAATCCACAACATCTTGTTTCAACTCTGAGCGGAAATACACTGCAGGTTTCTCAGTTTATTTAACCCCTTTTAAACCTTTTGCCTTCCAGGGCCACTTATGAGAATGCAGGAAGGGAAGAAAGGGAAGTCTGCTGGCGATATCACCGCACAGGTGGGAGGGAGCAGGGGCGGGTGCTCAGCAGCATCCAGCACCTTTGAGCCTGGCTTAGGAAAATCACCCTGCCAGATCAGTCCCAGCCCGGGCAGGGCAGCACTGGGCCCCCGTGGCCAGCAGGCCTCACGCTGGGGTTCACACTGCTGGTGTCACTTGGGACATCTGCAGGTAAGGCACCCCAGACCTCCAGGTACCCGCGCCATCGAAAGCTGAAGCCTCGCCGCACCAAAGGGCGCTGAAGGTGCAGTTCAACAAACACACAGATGTTAAAGCAGGACCAAACTCGACCCTGATTCACACACCCTGGTGAGCAGCCAAACAAAACCTCTGGGGAAGGGCAGGCACGTGCCCACCCACCACGAGAAGGGAGAAAAGACGCCCTCAGAAAGTAAAGAAAACAAGCTGTGGCTCATTGCGAGACTGAATCCATTTAAATTAGAAATACACTGCTAAACACGTACTCCCCAGAACAGAAAGTCGTTTTTAAAACTGGTCTTTTTATCACTGAAACCTTGGGGGAAATTTTGGAAGTTCATTTCATCCTTGTAACACAATGACTCCTCCACAGTGCAATACTTTATTAAGATGATTGTATAGGGCTCTGCAGAGAACCAACAACAGGCTTGAGACTTCAATTTGTTCCACAGAACAACGGCATTAGCAAATAAAACACTCTGACGTTCTCTTTAGCTGAATCTTTACTGTTAAATATCTCTCTCGGTCATTCTGAGAAAGGCACTTTCCTCCTGTGAATTCCCTGGCACCTCCAAGCCCACCCAAAACCCACTGCCTGCACAGGGGACACCGTTCAAAAGGCCTGTCCAAAGCAAGGCTCCCTCCTGCAACTCCAGATACAAAAAACGTTTCTAACTTATCACACTAAGTTTTCACACTAAAGCAACTCAATTTCAGGATCCTAAGGAAGGATCCGTGGAGGAAACAATCATCCTCCAGTGTCCTCACCACCATGGATGGGGATGAAGACAAGCACTGACCAAAGAAAGCCTCCTGCACAATTCCAGACCTGTCTTCTTTCAGTTTGCCCAAGAACAACATTTGTTTTAATCTTTTTGTCAAAACAAAAATGAAACAAAAAGCCAACCAAACAAGCAACAACAACAAAAGCCTTCCAAGAATGCAGAAGGGCAGAAATCCAAACCCAGTTTAGCTCAAAACTCTACTTTGCTAAAGGCTGAACTACGCACTTATTTGGGAAAAGAGGGCTAAGCCCTTTCCAAGGTCATTTCAAGGTTTTCATACCAGCAAGAGAAGAATTATTCACATGTGACAATGCGTCCTGTGTGTTCAGCTGAGAAGGCAAATATGAGTTTAATAAATAAAATTGTAAAAAACCAAATCAGAAGACAAAACTCTGTCTCGAAGTGCCCATTTCTGCAGTGAAATGGGAGTACAGGATGTCCCTGTCCCAAGAAGGTGTTGTGCCAACATCCCTTAGAGCTACATCAAATATAATTTTCAAACCAATTAGCTCAAAAAGCATCAACACCAAAGCAATGCCTTCCACATTCTAATTACTAGGCCATCCTATTCAATTCTTAATGAGAAGAGAGACAAAGGCAGTATATGTATTAGGGTCTACTTCAAGAATTCTTTTTCTTTTAGCAAACAGATCCTCTTTTGTTCTGGTTAAACACCAATTACTCCGTTCTCTCTAACATGCAAATCAGCTGAAAATAGGGCATGATGTATCTCGATCCTGCACCACTACAAGTTTGAATGAAGGGGGAAAATAAAGCAACCCTCTAGGGGCTTTCAATTCCAAGTACTTTGTACTCTGATAAAGCTCTTTTCAAAGAGCTTTTTGTATTATCTACCGCGGTTCCCATAAGCAGTGATTTTGCCATTATGCCAAAAGAAATAGCACATTTAAGGTGTACAATATAAGCAAGGAAAGGAAAAGTAGCCAACAAAGCTGTTTACATGTAGCTTTGAGTTGTTACGTCCCTGCTGCAAACAGCGAAACTCGGGAGCATTATGAGCATCAGGGGAAGGGAA
>VXBQ01012484.1:233424-258624 GCA_013400175.1 Phainopepla nitens
GGGAGCTCCAGGGTTTGTGTCGCTTTTTCCACCCTGGGGAGGGCTCATCCCTCACTCCACCTCTGTCAGCCACACTGATTGCATCGGACCTGAGAGGTTTAAGAGAAGCCTCTGCTATTTTCAGGGAGACCTTACAGCAGCCTGCTGCTACCTACACGGGGCTTACAGGGAATTCTATGTGAAAAGACATGGATTTAAAAGCGGGAAGTTGTAGATGTCTGTGAGATGTCTGTGCCCTAAGTGTGCAGTTGTGTTTAGGAGTGCAGACTGTGCCACACAGCCTCACTGCCATGAGCAGGGAGTGAGGACCTAAAGCTCAACCCCAAAAAACTGCAGCCTCTATTTAGGGAGAAAAAGGGAACCCCATCCATGCAGCACATGTACCATGGGGCACTGGTGGTACCAGACCCCAGCAGGAGAAAGGGCTGTAGAAGCTTTTACTTGAACCAGCCTCCCTAGAAGAAAAGCCAAGGAGCAGAGTCTCGAGGGTGACTGTCCTTGCTCGAAATGCCAGAAACCTCCTCAAAACCCATGGCAGGAGGCCAAGCACCCGAGGAGGAAGCAGCGGCTTTAACTGATCATCCCACAGCACATCCCCTGCACTGCAGCTCGGCTACCCTGAACACAACCACAGAACTCAACGGGAAACAACTGCAACGGGAAGGAACAAGTCATTAAAGTTCACTGAAGAGCGAGCACACACACACAGCCGGCTCCTTCGGACCCACCAGAGCTGAGTGCTTCCATCTGAACCTCGGCCACAGCCTCCCTCCAGGCCCTGGAGCACCTCGGAGTGATGAGAAAAAGAGAGCGCACCCACACAGGAACACACCTGCTGTGGGGGCTGCAGGTGTATGGATCTGAGAGAGAGGAGTCTACATAAAAACTGACGTACTGCCAGCCCTGCAGTCAACAAGGATATGGAAGTTGTTGGCTATGATCGAGGTATCTAGCGGGTGCTTGCACTACAGAAATCATTTTGTAATTGAACGCTCTGTATCAAAGTGTAATTGAATTTATATAATGCATTAAATATACTCAACATAAATCACACACACTAATACTTACATTATACGCACACAACCACCCCAGTCTTGTTTTAATATATAGACAGATAAAATACATAAAAATAGCTCATTTCAAGGAGATGGACCCTAGAGTATTTCACATTTCTAAATTCAGCCAAAAACCACAGCGCATTAGTCTCTGCTGCCAAACATTATATACAATCTTCCAAAAAAGTTTTCATCTGGTTTGTTGGCCTTTAATATATTTTTGATTTATGACATTTTGAAACATTTTCCCTTCTGTAGCTCAAGAGAAAAAAAGCATTCTTCTGATTCCAGATTCAGGATTTCTTTAAAGAGAAACCAGAAGTAATAAATCTCTAGTGTCATGCTGCTACTGTATCACACGAGCGAGCAGTATTACAGCATGTGTTGACTGTAGCCTCCAAGCAAAAACTGTATTAAGTAACAGTATTTTCTTACATTACACATTCTTCTTGCCCAAAGCATGTATTTCACACAGATGTTCTTCACACGCCAGTAGTATTCACATGCAGCGAGTTGCTGTAGCTCAGGGTCTCTCCCCTCTCCTCACACCAAGTGGCGAGGACATGGTAACTCCATTTGGGAGGCACTAACAGCTCGTGCCTGTGTTGTGTTTCCACCACCAAACCAACCTCCCTGGCAAGCTCCGCTTTGTTCACTTTCTGCCCCAAACCTGCTACAAGTTCAGGAGCCCAAGGCAAAGGTGTGGGAGCAGCAGGGTACAACCAGCCCCTTTTCAAAGGGACAGAATCAGGGAATCTCAGCAGAGATCAGGCTGGAAGGCACCACAGGGCTCACCTGGTCCCACCTCCCTGCCCAGCCAGGGCCATCCCAGAGCACAGGACTGCAGCCAGACAGCTCTGGAATATCTCCAGGGAGGGAGGCTCCACACCCTCAACTGTGTCAAACACCAGCTGGCACTAAGTACAGCACCCATCTTTCGGGGTCACTATTAAGGGGAAGGAGGTTAGCCTGAGAGAAGCCTGAAAATGGAAGGAAAAATGAGCAATAATCCACATAATGTAATAAAAATGGCAGTTAGTCTAGCAAGCCCAGAGACACCAGGCTTATTTCAGTTTACCACTGAGCACTAAGGATAACTGCAGGGCACTGTAAATGTTCATTCCTGTGCATTAAGTGCTGTTAGAGTCATAGTTTAGTATATTATACCAGCCTCAGCTTGTTCTAATTCCTTATCCTATTTGCTTTGGCCAGGATGATCAAAAAAAGAGAAGGGAGGGGGGAAAAAAAAACAAAACAAAACAAAAACCAGCAGAAAATGCTTTTAATGATTATTCAAGGGAGTATGTGAAAAGGCAGTAGTAGATGTTCTACATGGCACAAGGACAGTCCTAAAGGCATCCCAGTGCCACTGTGCCAGGCACAGCCACAGCCCAGCGCTCGCACGCGTGTGGCGGAGCCAGGGAGGGAGAGCCACAGCTAAGGACTCAGGCCAGGAGCTGCAAACCAGCCTCGTGGAGACACAGGCAGGCACATGTTCCACGGCAGTGCCAGGGGAGCAGAGCACTGTGCCCTGTGGGACGCACTCCTGCACCCCCAGCTCGCTCCCACTGCCCTCGGAAAGGCGCACGGGCTCGTACGCGCACCGCCGCGGGGAGAGCGGCACCGGAGGCAGCCCAGGGTCTGCCATCCCTCCAGGAGCCAGCCCAGGGTCTGCCCAGGGTCTGCCATCCCTCCAGGAGCCAGCCCAGGGTCTGCCATCCTGCCAGGAGCCAGGAAAGCTGCAGCCCAGGGTCTGCCATCCTGCCAGGAAAGCTGCAGCCCAGGGTCTGCCATCCTGCCAGGAGCCAGCCCAGGGTGTGCCATCCTGCCAGGAGCCAGGAAAGCTGCAGCCCAGGGTCTGCCATCCTGCCAGGAGCCAGGAAAGCTGCAGCTCCCCAGCAGCAGGGCACACTGCAAGCCTGGCTATCCCTGTGCTGCAGAGAGGAGCGCTCCTGTGCTCACAGAAAGGCTCTGCAGAGCTCCCAAACTCCCTGACACAGATCCAGAACGCACACAGAAACAATGGCAATTAGGCCCCAAAATGAGCACTTGGATTTAAAAACAACAAACAAATAGAAAAGCCCACACAACAACAAACCACACACACACAAAAAACCATCCAGAAAATCAGATACTGGCAGAGCAGATCCTATCAGCCCTGGCTTCCTGTGTGACTGACACCGATCAAGTCTCACCATGCTCCTGGAGAGGAAATACATAACCTTCAGAATTAAAAAAGGCAGGCACAGAAGTGCTAGGGAGACTGCTTTGAAAAGACAAAGAAGAAGAAATCAGAGGTGAGAGCCAGCTCCATGCCACCCACGAGCCATGAACACCAATCCAGTACATCAGAGCTGCCATGGCTGAGACAAATCCCCATGCCAAACGCCAGCAAGATTCTCATCACCAAATAATTGAAAAGCAACGCTTTGCCACCTTCTCCTGTTCCTGGGAGGCTGGCCCCTGACACTTGCAGACCTGCCCTCCCCAGAGGGTTTGGTGCATGGCTTTATTTGCATGAGTTTTCAGCAGAACAGGAACCCTGTGACCACAGGTCAGGGCGCACACGTGGCACGGTGCCAGCGGGCAGCAGCACAGCTCAGCACCTGCCTCTGCTGAGCTCAGGGCAGGAGAAAGAACTGACGTTTCCAGCAACCTCCATACCTAGATTAACGTCCATAATTATACAGATTACTTAATAACTGCATTATAAATATATTTACCTACACACAAATCATTAAGAATCAGAAAAGAGCTAAATAAAAGCAAGTAAAAGCTCTTACAAAGCCATAAGTTAAGTCACAACTCCAGAGAGAAGTTTGCTACCTCGAGACTAGAATTACAATGCACATTCATTTTGTATCCTTTTATATGAATGATATCTCTAACCACTTTATGATGTTAAATAACACACAGCTGCAGGATTTAATGAGCTGCAGCAACAGGGAAAAGCTCTACAAGGAAGTAAAAAGAAAAGATAGGGAAGCATCTGATTTTCAAGTGAAAGTTAGTGAAATGAAACAGCAATGAAGCAAGCACTGCACGGGGAAATTGTTCAAGATGTTAAGGTCTTCTGAGGTGAAAGCTCTGGGAAAACAGAGCCACAAAGGAAGCAGATCCACTCACTGGTGGTTAAAAACAAGAGGGTTTCTGGACTTCCAGTAAAGGATGACATCTTAGTTAAAGGACTGATAAGGGTTTCAGAACCCAGCTTCATCAATGATCTCCTGGGGGTCCTCAGGCAAATTTCTTCACCTTTTCCTGGATTTCACCTCTCCCTCTTCCTGAGAAAGATGGTTTCATTGATCTCTATCCCCAAAACATTTCCTGCCCATTCTATTTACCTTCAAAATCTTTTCCCCTTTACAAGCTGACCTATGAACAGAGCCTATGCCTGGCAGCTGACCAGACCAGATAAAAAAGGGAATGAAAAGTCAACAAAATGGGTTAAAAATGATCCTCAGGCTTAACCTCAGGGAGTTTTTTTTGACAAACAGACTATCAACAGAATATTTTCCAAATAAATCAACAAGTTGCATCAGTGCTCAGCAGTGTTACTGACCAGGTCCTCATTAATAGTCTCATTTCTAGTATCTCATGCACAGCCTAGGCCGTGCAAGGAGCTGGAAACCCCAGCATCCACCCCCTAAAGTCATTATTCACCAACAAACGAGTACTATATTTAGAACTTTTTCCATGAAGTAGCAGTATCCAGGGGCCATTGAGCCAAGAGGCATTCAAAGGTTAAACAAGCTGACCATGCTCTGCTCCCACCCAGGCTCCGTGTGCAGGTTACAGGCCAGCTCGCTCTCACACAACCGCCTCAGTCTGATAAAGTATCTTTGATCCAGGCAGTGAGATACTGAACCAAAAGTATCCTCTCTGTTGCCTGTATTCAGACAGTGACCTTACAATCATATGGCACATATACACAATTACTTTGACTTAATTTAAAAGGTTTTGCTGCAAAGATTAATTTAACGCATTAAACAATTGAGAGAAAACCCATAAACCCCCTGCTTTGTTTTCTCTCAGCTACTTCAGTCAGTATTTCAGCTTCTCCTATCAACACACATTCTTCATTCTTTGATTTTGTTCATATTTTAGGAAACTACTGTTAGATCATGTAGAGATTTAGATTTCATTCTCTGCAAGCAAGTGTGGCGTAGCTACAGAAACAAGCAGAGAGCGAGTCGTAGCTCCACTGGAGTTATATGTAGCCCTGAGGAAATTAAATCTACTTCTAGCACCAGTCATCAGCAGGGTTTGAAAACTGGGACTCGCAGCTCCTTAACACAAAAGCCCATCGTGGAGCTAAAAGAGCAGTGTGGCTGCAGGAGGAGTGTGCTGCCCTGAGCAGCCCCGCGTGGGAGAAGGGCAGAACCCAACACACCTCACAGTGTGCTGCAAGGACCTGTGCATCATTCCTCTGCCTTCACAGAGACCAGGCCTTGCTGCTCCTCTTCCAGAGATGACACAGGGCTCAAACTGTGTATGTAAAGCTCTTTTGCATCCTGCAATAACCAGCATAAAGACACCTCAAAGCTCAAGATAAACGCGCAGGAGTGCCATGGCAGCTGTGGCCTGCTCAACAGAAGTGACAGATAAACCAGTTTCATCACATTTAAAGAGAAAAATATCCACCTTGCAAAGCAGCCCGAGCCAGAAAAGCAGCCTGGCCCAAGCACTAACGTCAGTGTCTTGCACTGCTGTGCTTCCTCCCAAGCTCTTACGAAACATGACCAGCGGGGCTGGAAGACTCGGCATCCAAGGACAAAGAATCAGCAGGCATGTAAGCACCAATATTTATGTAATGTATGTCATGTTCACAGCCACAATGAAATCATTGTCTTCCAAGGGGGTTGGTATGTTTGGAGCATTTGTTTGTTATTTCTGAAGATGCAGGAGGCAAAGCAGTTAAAAATAAAGAGGTCACTGCATGCAAAATTAATCTTTAACTGCCTACACTGCTTTAAATGCCTTGTAAGGATTATAGTGCACTCCCCAAGCTGTGAGTACCTTTGTTAACAAACAACTCCTCCAGAGGAGGTGGAGGGCAGACCAGTAACATAACTCAGCTGGCAAGCTTTATCCCTTTTCTTCACTCCCAGTGGCTACTCCTTCACTGGTTTCCTTTCACGGGAGCTCTGCCCCCACGCTGCAAAGAGCACCAGGACAGGTGGGCTCCAGGAGATGCTCTCAACACTGGCATGACAAGCAGACAAGACAAAGCCTTACCAGTTTCACAGCCTTGCCTAAACCCATGCTTAAAATGGAGGGAACAGGCTTTAATCTTACCACTGTGAGCAGGCAAGAGGATTCCTTTTAAAACACAACCCTGTGGCAACTAGAGTTGTTAAAATACTTAACACCACGTCATGTGCAACCTGACTTTAATGCTACACACACAGTCCAGCCCCAAAGAAGGCACACAGCAGAGATGTGGCTCCTTCCCTTTGTAGCAAGAGATGGTTGTTTAGTACTTGGTTACTGGAAAAGGAAGGAGCTTCAGACTTAGTTACCAAGATGCATCGTAAAACTCCAAAAAGAATTAAAAAACTCCGAAGAGGAGTCACCCAGCTCACATTCATGCCCTGCAGTATAAATCCACAGCAGACAGCCTTGAGAACCCTCTTAAAGGGAGGTATTCTAAATATATGTTAATATAAACACAGAAGGCTGTTTGAGTCTCAGAGGCGATCCCTGGATGGCCCCTGGCAGCCTGGCCCAAGTCACAGTGCCACGGCTCAGCTTACCCAGCTGAGCAGCTGAAACAGCACCTTCCCATCTCCCACGCCTTCTGAAGACTCCTGCCTCTGAAAGCACTTCTAAACCAGGACAGTCCTCTCCCTGTCACCTCTGCCAGCAGTAGAGAGACCAAGCAGACAACTGCTGCCATATTCACCAATTCAGAGCAGCCTCAGCACTGATCCAACAGTTGGAAACTGGTTTTTCTGAGACACAAGGACTATGGATAGGTACAACCACCCATTTTGTTCCCTAAGAAGTGCCTAAACCAAGTCAGAATTTGAGGAAAGCAACAGAAGTCTTTTAACTCCCAAAGACTTTCAATTTTCAAGCACACAGTCCTCTAGTATCAGCACAGCCTTAGCTGGCATGACATTAACTGCATTGATTTCCATCTAAAGAATGGAGGTTCAGCAACAGCCTGAAGCTGCCATTGCAAGGAATAAGAGAAACTATTCCCTAAGTGATCCTGCCTAGGGCAAGCAGGGGAGTATCCGTATCCACAGGATTAATTAACAAAATTAAGAACTTGCAGGAAGACTATTCCAGAAGGCAGAGACAGCTACAATGTAGTGAAATGCACATTAAAGCCCACTCTGCGGCAGCAGAGGCTGTCCCACCTTGGGCCCCAAAGGCCCATCATCAACAAGACAGGAGAAAGCTGCCTCAAGGGGACAGATTCTAATTCTCAGTGAAACAAACAGCAGTGAGATGTCACGGGGATTGTCACCAAAAGAGCCACACACACACACACAGCCGGTTTTCCTCAGGAATAACTCAGCGCAATCCAGAGGCATCAGTGTCCTCTGAAGGAGAGGCCATGGACTGCCAAAGCCAAGGAAGGAGGCCACCAGGACACGCACAGGTAACCTTCTGCAGTGACAAGTCATTGCAAAGTGGCTGGTGGGGCAAGGGACACCCCCTGTGTGTGAGGCTGCACAGAATCACCTCTGCAGCTCCCCGTGACCTCGGGATGCCAGCAGAGGAGCAGTGCACAGGACACAATTCACCCACTTCAAAGAACCAGGTTTAGCCCAACTTCCTGCCAAGTGTGTCTCCCATCAGCCCCTCAGCCTGGCTGTCACGTTTTGAAGTGCTGAAATCCATTTGCTAAGGCCAGGCAACACAAATGCTGGAGCCCCTGCTCGGTCCAGCCCCGGCTCCCTTCCAGCAGGCGCTGCCTGAACCCGTCAGGCTGTCACAGCTCATTAGAGTCACCTTAACGAGATCAGCAGCCTGGCTGCAGTGACCACAGCTTGGTCAAGCGGGCTCGGCACGCTGTCCTCATCCCAGCAAGAGCAGGCTTTGGATGAGACACAAAATGGAGGCCTGAGATTACAAGTTTAGGCTCATTAACCTGGAATGCAGCAGATCGACCATGGCACCAGAGCTGGCCTGCCAGGAGAGCTGGGTTTGCTCTGACCCTGCAGCACACGCTGGTCACCAGCCACGCCGGGTAAGGAGGGAGGCAGAAAGCGGTCAGAAAATACTAGGTATTTCTGAAATGTTTCAGAATAAAAGTACCATTTTCTGTGGCTTCACTGAGGTAGCACTTCACAACAAGCAGAGCCATTGCTCTTCCCAGTCCTTCGTTACACATCACAAACCCATCATGAGTATTAAATACATGTGAAGAAAAAGCATTTGCTTAGTGGGAACACACTGCAGTTCAGGCCCAGGAGAAGTCTGACTCGACTGTACTCAGGTCACGTTTTCTTCTCATTTCTGTTCCTCTTGGCTTACCCCTGTACATCAGCTTCTAAACAGCCAGGAATAGTTTCCATTGTATTCCCTCATAAATTCTGCTTTGATCATTCAGATAAACATTTGTTGCCTTCCCCCTGAAACAAGCATAAACTTTTCCATTCCTGCTCATACCAAACCCAAATGTCTGACAAATGAAGACAAAAAATAGAAAATATTTATATACCCAGGAGTAGGTACGGCTCCTTGCAGCCATGGGCAATGCAGTAACAGGAGTTACATCAGAAACTTAAGGAGGCAAGCCATAGCTTGAAATGAGCATGGAAGCCCAACATAACTCAAGATGAAACGGAAATCACCCTCTGACTAAGAGATTTAACCAAGATTAAAATGGCAAAATGAAAAAAAAAGAAAAAAAAAAAGCATTGCTCAGCTAATCTGGCAACTCTCTTCAAGTCCTATCACATCTGCACTGGCACATCTGTGCACACCACTCGAGCCAGGGGAGCTAAGGCATGATAAAAGCAGATGCAGGTGGAAAAAAAGTCCATGTGTAAGAAGACTTGCTGTGTTGAGGTCAAGTACAGATTCAACACACAATGCTGGGAGGACCACTCTTCTTTCTGTAAAGGGACATTTCCATAACTAACATTTGACAGGAGTGCTTTGCTTGTTAGAAGATGACAAAAGGTTGGCTCCTTTTGATCCTTCCCTTCATCCTCCTCAACAGAATTTTGTGAGTAGTTTTCTTTGGTGAGCCATGGATCTGGCTGTGATCCACATTCCTAGATGTTAGTGCATGGACTCGTGTCCTCAACAGACCTCTGTAAGGTCCCAAGTGGGTACAGAGGAGAAGGACTCTGTAGGATACACAGATTGCTCATCAAGGTTGTAGGTAAAATAATAATAATAATAATAGATGCCCTGTTTCCTGCTTCCTTCAAGCAACGTTTCCTATGGCTATTGGCAAGTTTTAACAGCTTTGTTCTCCTGTGATTACCCACAAGTCCTCCTTCCAGCAGGCAGAGCTGGAGCCTGCAGTCATTAACATCTAATCCAGCAGCCTATCTAATGAGAGGTAATGGGGGAAAAGGAACCAAGGGAGGGCAGGTAAAGAGCAACAGCACAGGGGAGGGCAAGCCTCCAAAACATTTGCTCAAAAAAAGCTCCAGAGTAAACTCTGAGCAAATGGGTATCCCTGAGCACCTCCATGCATGAGATGCTACTAAATGAAGGGCAAGAGACACGTTCATACACGTTTCCTCCTGCCTCCTGTGACAATTCAATAAACATCAGAAAATTCACATTTCACAAGTCAGCTCCCAAATTTGAACCAAGCAGGTGTTCCAGCCCATAAACATCCTCCCAGAAGCCCTGCTCAGGTCTTAATCCTTCAAGGCTTGCTCTGGGGGTGATTGACAAGTCTGTGGATGTGGCATGTGGAAGGTGTGGCTGCAGCAGGGGTTGATTTAACAACCACAGCCCTGTGTGTGCTGCACCACGTTAGGGCACCTCCACTGCCAGTAATTTATTCACAGGACCAAGCTCCTAATTCCTGCAGAGGCATCTTTCAAAAAAATTTAATAACGACTCAGTTATTTCGAGGCTCCAAAAAGGGAGACCCACTAAAGCAGATAAGCCTATTCTGCTTATTTTTTAAGAGCTGCTTTCTCAACCTTGGCTCTGAATGGAAGGTTTGACTCCTGGAAAGTCTGTGAAAGGAACAAACACACATCCCACCCTAACATTACAACGAACTAAGGGGAGCAACAGCTACAACCAGGCCACCTCTGGATGGAAAGTCAAAGCTTCTGAGTCACTGGTTCCTGCAAACCACTGCAGTTAACAGCTGAAATACACACACCATCATTGTCTCTGGACTCCACAGCATCAAAGACAGAGCCAGCCAAGTCCTCTGAGCCCCAGAAATCTAATTAGCTAGACTAAAAATCAAAAAAAGCCTCAAAATACTCCAGCAAAGGAATTTTAGAAGAACTGCACTGAAATAAATGCTGTATAACCTTCTGGAGTCAAACTGTACACCCAAAACTGGATTTATTTTTCTTTTTACTGATCACCCATGAGAAAGCCAACACCTCCTGACCCATCACTCACACAAGTGTGGGTTTATCTGCCCTGCCCTTTGGAGAGCACCCGTGCCAGGGCCTCCCAAGGAGGGGCTCTGCCATGGCAGGGGGCTGCCACCACCCACCACGCTCACACAGGCTCCCTTGCTGGCACAGCACTGCCTCAGATCTTCGTTACTTTATGGCCAATTAATGAACCGGGATCTACGGGAACCTCAAAAACTCCAACAAGGAAACGTAACAAATCTCAGCTAGTGTTTGAATTTACATCCAATATGTTTGGAACATGTCAATAAAATATTTACCGTTACATTGTGCCTCTCCCAACTGTTGTATTTTCCTCTTGGCAGAGGTTAAAATGCCTCCCCCTCACCATCCTGTGTGTTATAGATACATTCTCAGAGCTGAATGCCAGTGGAGAGCAGCAAATTTGGATCAGGAGCACACTCTTTAAATTAAGCTTTCACAGAACAATTCAGATTAGGAGAGCAAGACTAAGTGTTTAATCTTCCCCTGCAATTCTTGACAGAGTTCCTTTAGGGCGAAGAGAAGTGCACGGCAAATCACTTTTTCTAGTAAGCATTTCCATCACCAAAACCAATTCAGGACATGGAAACTCAACTGCTGAAATCAGAATCCAGCTTAAGAGTAATGGAAATACCTATCGATACAAACCACCTGCACCTCTGAGCAGCATTCCAGGTTTGGCTGGTAACACTCAGCCACAACAGCCTGCTGCTGGAATGCTAAACACCCCTGGAGGAGGACCAGGGCACAGACCTGCAGTGCACCCCCAGCATCAGCCTCACTCTCTAAAATGCCCCTCAAAAAAAGCCTGAAACCGTCCTGTATGCATGCTAAAAAACCAAAGTACAAAAATAGGCCAGATTACACACACAAGTATACACACATGCACAAAACCAGAAAATCCCATTCATTCATGCGGGCTTTTAATCCTAAAGGATCCCACTTGCTTTCCAAAGTGAATAAACGTATCGGATGCAGCGTGATCAGAGCTACACAATCATCCCCAAAGCAAAACACAACCACTGCTTTAATGAGAAACCAAACCACCAGAAAGAAAAGATGTAGAAGAAGAATTTCAAGGAGGCAGATTATTATACTGAGAAAGTAAAGAGAGACAGCCTGAGTTTTCAGTGCCAGGATCCCCCTCTCATCTTAGGCTCACACTTCAATGGCACCAGAATTAATATTCTTCACTTATCTCCTCTGGCTAATGTCACCAGGAGATGTGCAAAAGGAAAAGGAGGACAAGTACCAAACTTCTTTCACCATCACATCTCCCAGCCTTGGCAGGCTATGGGAGGAGACAGATCTCCTGATTGACTTCTCTTAAATAAGGCTTCTGCCTCTCTCCTTCCCCAGGAGTGCCCCATTCAGAAGGAATTCCCCTTACAGGCTCAGAAAAGAAATCTGCCTGATATGACTTGAACTTCATTTTCTTTGGGCAATTTTCCTGCAAGAAAATAATAATAATATGGGAGTGTCCTGCTGAGGTTAACCACTAATGCAGGGGAAAAAAGACAGAAGGCAAATGGTGCAAACCCACTTTGAATTCCAATCAGAAGCTGGGGGAGTATTAGCTGTCACACAGCCCGTGGCTCTCACACTGCTCCCTCCCTTTTCTAACTGCTACCAGAAGAGAGCTACAAGCTTTTACTATTCTACATATGGCTTCAAATACATCTGTAACAAAGCCTGAAAAATGAGAGGCAGATGAGCTGTCTTAGCCCAGAGGTAGGAGGTTAAAATGACCTCAAATCATAAAGTCTAGTACAATATTTAATCTTTGAAACTAGAAATGTTTAAAAAAAGTCAGTATCGATCAGTCCTTGCTGCCAGCCGCCCTCCTGCTGCAATGGAGGCACTTTGCTGCGAAGCAAAGGCAATGATCAAAGGCTTATCTATGGCAGAGGAGGAGACTGCTGCTTGTGCAGACGTGATTTAGAGAAGTCAACACAAGAGAAACATCACCCTGGCTCTCATGACAGAAAAGAAAATATTCTTTTATGGGGTAGGGAGGAAGATTTGATTTGGTCTCCTCCATTTCACGCTGGGTAGGGCTGGATCTCCTCGTCGCTAGCAATGTGTGCAGAAGCCCTGCTCTGGCAGAGCACCAGCTCTGCTGGTGAGACTCTGGTGCTGTGCAAACAAGGCTGGAGCAAGAACAGTACAAGCACACGCTGCTGGGGTGGCTGAAGATGGGCAGGAACAAGAGACAGGAGAGACTCTGCACTAAGGCCTCACAGCGTGTTCTCACTGGGCCTGCCACCCAGCCCTCCCTGCTAAAGAACACACTCCATCGCTCCTCACATTTCATTAAAACAAGATCAAGAGATTCCTTCCAGTAAGAACTTCCCTTCAAATTTCATTAACAAGAGATGTCCTTTAGGCTGCAACTTGTTCAACAATATTCCCCTCCTGATCCAGGAGGCAAACTTTCCTGCTCTGGACTACACAGGCTCGCGTGTACCAAGGCACATCCTGAAGCAGCTGAGCAGGATCCCAAAGCTCGTGTGACACAGAGCTCCCTGCTGCACACCCTGCCACGCAGAGTCACAGGCAACATCTCAGCAGAGACCTTGTCCTTCCTGGATCCTTGCATAAGGGCTCCAAATCCCAAGGTCACTCATGTTTAGATTTTGGCAAACATTCAGATCTCCCAGCAGAACAGGATTTCAGTAAACACGTAGCTCAAGCATCCATTCTTAAACAAGGGAAAAGCCAAAAAAACAGCGAGCAGAGGAGAAGTTATTTGCTTAACATCACCCACACGAGGCAGCAGCTCTGGGATGCTGCAGGGCTGCCTGCCCACGGCACTGCCCAGCCACGCTCCCCGACAGCAGCTCAGTCTCTGAACTTCCTCAGCATCAGGCACCTCTGAAACTGCACAGCCTGAGCTTCCAGAACTCAGCCACTTGACTACACCTGCTAACAGTGCTCAGCAGCTCTGAAATGAGGCTCTACAAGGTTCCCCCCAGCCCCAACAGCATCCAGGCAAAGCCCCTCATCCTGCATCACCAGCATTCCTCCGTGCAGCTCCTCCAGGAAGCCACAATGCGTTTTCCCCTCACGGAGGGACCCTCTCAATGGAATATTCAGTTGTGCCACAAGGGGCCTGGGACCACAACCACCACCCAAAGGGTCCCCAGCCCTCAGCCACAGGGAAAGAGGACTGCTCAGTGCCTGGAAAAGGGAATGCATCATATTTTCCAACAGCACTCCTGCTGGCTTAGGAAACAAGTTTTTATCTGCAGGACGGCAGCTGCAAGCAACGTTTCAAGATGCAAAGGAATGACAGTGATGGCATTAAAGCTACTTTGCCTCACAAACTTTACACTCTGCCAGGGAGGAGACTGGAAGGACAGAAAACAACATCAACATGCGCTTCAGATTCATTTTTCAAGGAAAGCAAGCTTCCCTCTCCCTTCAGTATCACCCAAATACATCAAAGTGATGGAAATCATATTATGATAGATAGATCAGTCACTATGATATATATGTTTATCATGGAAGTAGCTAATTGCAAACATTCCCTTCTCTACCCTTAACTTCCACTCCTGGATCAACAAGGCTCTGCCAAAACCTGAAATAACATCGGATATCCTAAACAACCCCCCAAAACAAACAAACAAAGCCCAGACAAACAAAAAAAAGACTTGAATCAAAGTACATCTAACTTCTCTCAATCCCAACACCTCCATATACCAGCAGCAGCTCTTTACTGCAATGTTTTAAAACTCCCTACCATGTTCCTGCACTATGGATTAAACGACCTACAATATTTTCCTTTGGGATATGTGGAATGTGAGTCGTGCGCGTGTCAAATGGCATTTAAGGACGCTTCCATCAGCAGTGTTATTCTCCTCAGGTCACAGCAGCACCCAGAGAGGAGATCAGGGCCCTCCCCTGGGAAAGGCACCGTGTGGAGGCAGAGCAGGAGTCCCCCCTCTCCTGTGCAGCAGGCTCAGGGGAGGCAGACAAGATAAACAGAGACAGGACAGCACTGGAGTCACCGAGAGGACCCAGGACAGGCCCCAGCTCCTGCAGGAGGAGGAGCTGGGCAGAGCCTGGATGCCCAGCACAGCAGGCTGACCCCTGACTCCAGCTGCCTTCCAGTGCTTGGGCCCACCTTCGATAATCCAGTCTTCTCTGCCCAGCAGCCAACAATCCCACCTTGTGCATCCCTGGAGCAGTGTCCAAAGGCTCCTGGAGCTCTGGCAGCCTTGGGGCTGTGCCAGTTCCCTGGGGAGCCTGGGCAGTGCCAGCAGCCTCTGGGGGAAGAATTCCTGATCTCCAGCCTGAGCCTGCCCTGCCACAGCTCCATAAAGGAACACACACAAAACCCCACAGCAGCACTGCGAGGCAGCTCCTTCCTGAGCAGGGTTTCAGCACAACCCAAAGCTGTCACTACACTGCATCACCCTGCACAGCTGTCACAGCCAAGCTTTCCCAAGGATATAAAAACACCTACCAAAAATACAGAGCTGCACAAACTTACTCTCCCGTGCTGAATTTTTTCCTCCTGCACGGCAACGTGCACACAGATGATATTAAACCTTTAATATGGGCAGCTGAAGGTAGCAGGCAGCAGGATACAAGTATTTTTATTGTCTAAAAATCCTGCACTGGTCAGTAGAAGCTTAAAATAACTCCAGTCTTCTGCCCTGCTCAGTGCCCTTGCAAATGGAGGCTGAATGACCTCATGTTTTCTCCCAAGGGATGGGTGAGGCCGGCCAGAAACACCAGCTGGATCCTTCAAAGACAAGACAGCTTGCAAAATATAATTTCTGCATTGACTTCAAGGCTCAGCCATTCCCTCAGCTATCAGACAGGGAAGTAAGGCCAACCTGGGGATGCCCAAGCTATTCTTCTGTGCATTACAACATTTCAGCTTCAATTATCCATGTTGGAATTTTATGAATAATGTTATGGAACATGAATTTATAGGTGAGGAGGAGGGAGAGAAGGGGGCTTGTTTGAATTCAGCCACAGCACTGGTCTCAAGCTCCAGTAGCAGTGACTTCCAGCTGGTCCCTCTCTGAGCAGAAAGCAGTTCTTTGGTTTCAGTTTGACTATTCCTGAACTTCACAGTATTGTGCTGCTGTCATAGTCAGTAAGAGAGCTGAAAAAGAAACCAGAGACCACTGGTGGTTTGCAGCAGGCCCACCATAGCTTTGATTAGCTCAAGCCACCATGATGAAGTCTTTTCAACTCAACCTGGATTTCAAAACCAGGCACTCCCTTAAATACAGCTCCAGCATCACCTGTCAGGCTGTCACCCTCCTGCCCAGCTCCGTGCCTTGGTTTCCCGCACCCTTGGAACAGGCAGGGATATTTCCCAGTGGAGGGTTCAGTGACTGCACACTGCTTTGGAAATTTAAGACCCTACACGTGCAGCTCCATCTCTTAATCCATCCCCCTCCAATTATCTTAGTGTTCACAGCACCCAGCTCAGCAATAACCACCTTTCTGTGCAAGGTATCCTGCTCCTGGCAGGGTCTGGAACTGTCTCAGGAATAATCCCAACTCTGTCTGCACCTCTGTGGCAAAGCTCAGCAAAATCCTTATCTCCTAAGATAAAGTTTCTGACTCCAAACATTTATTTCCTTGTGCTTTTGTAATGACTCCAGGAGGTCGAGGCAGGGACCATCAGTGCACCAACATTCCTCTGGTCTCTGGCACTTACTCTTCAGCAGCTTAATCCTCACTGGCATATGTAAATGGCTGCACCTCTGCCTAGAAACTTCTTGTCAGAGCTGCCTTCCTTCATGGGCCCCAGTGAGCAAAAGGCTTAATCTGAGAAAAAGCTGGAGCAGACATTCTGCACCACAGAGAGCCAACCTCTGAAAGAGGTGAAACACAGCAGCTCACACACCACCAGCTGATTATTTCCCCTGGCTGAAGTGACATCAGCCAGGTTACAGGGACACCACAAGAACCTGACCACATCTGCCCAACAGCACATCTCCCCATGGATTAATTTACCAAATCCCCCAGGGAGCCCTCAGAGGTCTGAGCCAGCTCCAGGTGAGCATGCTGCTATGGAAAACCACACAGCACCTGGATTTACCTAACAATAAGCATTATTCATACCTTTCCCATGGAAGCTAATAACAGCCCAAAAGCAAGGAATTAAGACTGGAGCATTCCTTGGACATGAGAGGCAACACCAAAAGCAGGGAGAGAAAGAGCATTTCTTGGAAGCTTAAAGAATCAAAAATTCTCACTGTAGCAACTGGTTAATACAAAAAAAACCCCAAACCTCATTGAAATATGCACATACATTTTTAGAAGCAGAATTTATTCAGTCAAGATCAAAAAAAAGAACAACTTATCCCTTGAAACTAAACATTTTCTATTTTCCACAACCTCCTAAAAAAATTTTGCTTCACAGATAACCAGTCATTACTCAGACTTGTAACAAATGAACTCTTTTCTAAACAGAGAAACAGCAAGAACAAAAAATATGTGCATTATTTATATAGTTTTTATCCCCTTTTTCAGCCACAGTTTTACTCTCTCTTGTCCTCCATCCTTCTAAACCAGCTGGAAAAATTAAAGCCATGGTTTTGCAGAACACTGCTCCCTCTCTAAGCAGGGCTGGCAGAGAATTCAGGCTGTAGGGAGCAGAGAGTGTTCCCTGCAGGTCCCTGCCCCAGACCCTCTGGAAAGCAGAAGCTGTGGCACACCCAGAGGCTGAGCCCAGCCCAGAGCCACCCAGCCCTGCAGCACAGCCCCACGCTGCTCTGCTCTCCTTGTTTTAATTTTCATTTTAGGAAGAAACATTTCTGGTAAGTGTAAGGATCTCAATCACAATAGGAGCAGGCTCCAGCTGGCAGGAAAGCCAAGCTGTGGCTGAACACCACCACTGCCACTCGCTGTGGCAGCTCCTCACCGTGGGCTCCAGGAGGGGAGTGCTGGACTGGGACTGGGGATCCCGCACACCCCTCTGCGTGTCTGTGCACACACTGCAGCCCAGCCCCCAGCAACAGGCCCTCCCTTGACAGGGAAGCAGCAAAATCTGCCTCCTGACAGTCAGGATTCAATAGGCAGCCTTGAAGAAAGGCACGTCATTCAGGTGGATCTGCCCCAAATGACCATTTTTAAGCTGTGGAAATAAAGAGACATCTAGAAGAGCTGGTAATTGTCCCCAGAACTCAAAACACCACTACAGCTGAGAGAAATTCAACCACAGCCACAGAATAATCACCAGCCCCAAGTCACATTGTTATTCTCCTCCCCCACAACACACAGGCTAAGTGCCCCCACAAGAGCATTTACCAGAGGCTTGTATTTGGCAAGTCAGCAAGCAGCTCTGCTCCAGCTCGATAGCTTCACTCTCCAGACGTGTTCCAAAGGTTCTCTAACTCAGCCTGGCATGTGCAGCCCTCCTGCCCAAGCCCAGAGCTCCAGGAGGAAAAAAAATCCCTCTTCCATGGTGTGCTTCCCCACCCTAACTTCACCAGCACATCCCCTTGAAAAAGGATTTGCAGAATTTGCAAGCTGCCTTTTTTCAGGCTGTTTTCCCCTCAGAGGAAAAGCAAGAACTGGCAAGGATGGGAAGAGAGCAGGTCCCAATCCAAATTGCTGTAATTTTGTTCCCAAGCCTGCCATCACCTCCCTCGGGGACACACAGAGCACATCCATGGGTTTCCTTCCAAAGAGGGATGTGCACACCCAGCACCTTCCAGGTCACAGGCACTACAGCTGGGAGCTGTAATAATCCTGGCAGGAGCTCAGCCAACTCCTACCACCAGCCCTGGACAAAACTGCAGACAGGCACTGCAGAAAGTGTCTGAGGAAGGCCCCAGCCTGTCCCAGCAACCCAACCTCAAGCACACTGCTGGAGCAACTTCACTGCAACACTTGAATTCGGCACCCACAAACCCTGGAAAAACGGGAATTGTTTGATATTTAGGGGGTGGGAGGGCATAACAGCAGTTCCCATCTCACTCCTAACAGAAGTTTTATTATTTCTGTCAATGTCATCAGATTTGAGTCAAATATCCAAAGGCATATTTACATGAAATGAATGGACTGGAAAAAGAAGAATTCAAATGCTGTTTTAAATAAGCATGAAAAGTACCTGTGTAAAGATTTCAAGGCTCCATCATGACACTATCCAACAGAGACGAGGGAACCAATGTTAATCTAACACAAGATGTATGCACAGCATAAATCTCCACATTCATTGTGCAGAGACAATAACATCTTCCCACAGCTTATAACTGTATTTAAAATTCATTTATGTAAATTACAATAGCACACATATGATAAAATAGTTAAAGCAGAATGTGCCCTTTGCTCAAAACAAAAGGACTGACAAAAAAGGTATTTTTAATAGTAATAAAAAATATCTATTTCTCGTTTAACTTATTTTAATGTATGTGCTCTCAATCATACACTACTAATTTCCACAATTTATTGTGAAGCCAAAGGCAACAAAATCTTGTTATGGAAGCAACTACCAAAATCACCACGTCAAAAAAAAAAAAAAAAAAAANAAAAGGAAAAAAAAAGCATTGAGCAGGCAGTCAAGTTTGATTAATAACAGGAATGAAGGACAAGTGTGATTATTTGAATTGGGAAGAGAGAGTTCCAGTACTGAAGACAGAGAGCAGAAAGTATTTAGAGTCTTCTCGTAAGGACAGAGAGCATCTGGGCCCAGGGAAAAAAATCATTTTAAAACTAATGTATGGCTCACCTTGTGGTTAGGGCCCAGGGCAGCAGAGCCCTGACACAAGCCAGAGAGGGAGGAAGGGACTTGACTGTGGGAGACTTCATTCAAGTGTGTTTGAAATGGAAAATGCACAAAGCTCCGGAGACAATGCCAGGTTTTATCTGGTTCCAGGGAATCTCTGCACCCCACAGTCAGGTATCAACATCCAGCACCCTCACCCACAGCTCTGGGCCTGAGCAGGGGCCCTGACTGTAACTGCTGATGGTTCTGGAGGCAACAGAACCTCAGCCAAGCCCAGGCTCTCAGCAACCTTCCTCCCAAGCCCCATCTCTGCAGATCACACCCAGCCATGCAGCACCTTCCCTTCCTCCCACTGCTGCTCCGAGGACAGATTGGCATGGGGCAGATTAATAATGACAATTACGCTCACCAGATGCTATGGAGACGTGTCTGAGTCACCAGACATGCTCAAAGACAAACACGTTTCCTGAAGTACCAGCTGAGGGAACATAATCAGAACTACAAGTACAAGAAGAGAATTAGTACAGCACAGAAGGGCAAATACTGGACCTACTTAGAACAAAGTGTTATTTTTTTCCAAGGGAAATTAAAACATGAAGTTAGTATTCCCACTCTTAGGGCAATGTTCAGACAATTTTCTCCCCTCTGCCCCGACCATTAAATGGCAGGTTTCAAAAAATGCTCTGGTTTTGGTTCCAAGGTCTCAGCTCTCTTCTAACACAGTAAGTGAGCCTAGAGAAGGAGCAATCTATTTCACAATATTTTATCATCAAACATCATTTGGATTAAAAGCAGTTTTTATGGAAGCTCTCAAGCAGCCTTATCAAATGTGACATTTCAGGCCAGATTTCTCAAAAGCACTTCACAACAGAATCCTTGAGAAGTGAGATTAATTGTTACTCTATCCATTAAACAGATAAGAAACTGAGGCATGGAGATCCTCATCCAGAAGGCATCCACAGACAGAGACAAGACTACTCAAAAAAAGAATTTTAAAAGCAGGAATAAAAGAAATTCAAGATTTTCTTTCGATGGAGCCACCACATCAACCAACACAGAAGTTGCTTTCATTTTCCTTTGCTTAGGAATTCTACTTATTTTGAAAAAATAATTATCATAACTCATTTTACCAAACTGCACAGCACCTACAGGGGCTTTTCTTCCTACTACACCATAATTCACAGACAACTCACTCCACCAACACCGAGCACAGCAACTGTCTCTCCACCAAACCCTCTCCCAGGTGGCTGCAGCTACTCAGGGTTACGTGGAACCACGTCCTGTTCCCTCCCTGACCTCAGGATGCTCCTGCCTCCCTGCACACTTCCCCCAGCAGCTCCTGACAACAAACACCTTTTCAAACCTGCAGCTGGAAGCCCCAACTGCGACAGAGCGGGAGCGTTGGACCACGGCAAACGGAGCAGGAAGATTTACAGCAGAGCTGCTGGCCTTCTTCCCAGCACTGGGGGATAAAAAGGTCAAGTAGATGTTTGATTTGTGCTCCGGGATACCAAGCCTAGCACGCACCCGCCCCCAGCCGTGCCCAGGGACACTCCTCACACTCCCAGAGTGGCTGGAACCAGAGACACTCCAGCACTGAAGGACAGAACCACACCGGACCCACTGCTCTGCCTCCAAAGCGCCGGGAGAGGTTTGTTTAGCACAGCGTGCAGAGGGATACATGTGCCCACATGAATGCCTGAATTAGAAAAAATTAAGCATTCATATGCATACCCATCTATTCTTAATGCCTCTTCCTTCCCTGATTACATGTTCCAAATGAAGGCAACAGAGGGAAGAAAAACTTAGCGAAAAATTAATCAATCAGCTACTTGAGCCTTTTACGCTTTCACAAATAATCAAGTAATGGTGGCAAAGTATCGTAGAGCATCTCCCCCGTTATCCCAGGGAGGGGACTCAGCTCAGCATCGTGATGAGCTGAAAGAGGCAGCACTGCAGGGCAGGCACCAGCCCTGCTCTGGGGAAATTACAGCAGCAGGGAGCAGAGGGAGCAGCTCCGAGCCAGGCTGAAGGTGCATTTCTATGCACACACACATATACCCACTGCAACTTGTGATTTGAAAAGGAAGCAGAGGGGATAAAAATCCCAGGAAAGTGAATACAAAGACAAGGTAGTGCTGCCTGTGATCACCTGTGTGATGGAGAGGGACTTTCTATATGGGCAGATAGCAACAGGACAAGGGGCAGTGCACGCTGACAGAAGCAGGGTTAGAGGAGATATTGGAAAGAAATCCTTCTCTGAGACGGTGGGGACACCCTGGCACAGGATGCCCACAGAAGCTGTGCCTGCCCCATCCCTGGAAATGTTCCAGGCCAGGCTGGACAGGGTCTCAGGCACCCTGATGTAGCAAGTGCCATGGCAGAAGGCTGGAACTGGGTGATCTTTAATAATGCCCCTTCCATCCCAAGCCTTTCAGGATTCTGTGATGTAGAAGCTCTTCTACACGGTTCCCACAGTCCCCTTCTCCCATCTCAGATGAGGGATGAATAGGAGACAACCCACTAGCAAGCAGAGAGGCTCCAGGGAACCATGACTTCTTGTTTGCTGTTTGTTCCCATCCCCAGGGTGAGATCCCACACCATCCAAGCCTCCACCCCTGCACAGCACCCCTCAGCTGGCCAAGAAAATAACAAGCTACATATGCTGGTTCATGGGAGCTGCTCTTCCATGATGAGGCAGAAATGGGATAACTTCCATCAGTACATTAAATTGGACTTTGTCATGGCATAAGTTGACTTAAAGTGGCTTTAATGGTTATGGAAAAAATACTCCCTCCCTCAAGCACACACAAGGCTGATCAGACCAATAGAGCTGTGCTTGTAATGCTGCTTATTTCACTTAAAGCCTTATTACAGCACCACAGTGCTGATTGGCTTTAGAGAGGGATGTCTTTACAGCATTTAAAAGGTCTTGTGTTTAATTAAATTAGCTGCACCTGTATATATTATGTGCAATAAATCAACTATAATTTGCTACCATAGGCAGCTATTACTCTTCACTGTGTTATTTATTGCTCAGCATCATTAGGGCAAAGGCTCCTCTAGGATACACTAAGAAATGGCAGTTTAGGGACCAAAAGCTATAACTCATTTTGTTTTCCCTCTCCCTTTTCAGTGGTGTCAATCATATTTCTTGTACACTTGAACAAACACGAATATGTAAGAGATTCTGGTACCCATTATGTGTGTGTTCATACATATATTTATAGACAAAATAAAATTAATGTTCCTCACACATCTTTGTCTTGACTTTCATTTGCACAGATCTACTAGCAAAATGGCACAGCCCAAAAAGTACATAAATAAAATAAATAAATAAAATTAAACAAACAAAATAAAACAATAGTACTGTATTCTTGTTCCTTGATGGTGCTCCAGCTATGCCACACATCATCTCTGAATACAATTTAGAGACTTACTCACCCAGGGATCACAGACTGCAATCCACCCCTGTGGCAAACAGCAGCAGTGACTGTATTACCAGCACTTTGTGATTTATTTTGGGCTTTTTTAGACACTCAGACACGCTACTGGATTTTGCACAGTTTGGCTCACAGTCAAGATCATGATGGCATTATCAGTTCAGCTCCATGGTTTACTCCCAGGAAGAGTTTGGGAAGTACCAGCTACTGATGCGTAAGGTGGCCAGGGCAATGTTTGCTGAGCTTTCCAAAGAAACTAAACAGATCCATCCTGGCTCCCCTCACCTGCCTCCCTCCCAGCAAAGAAATCATTTAAGGTAGCAAAATTAAATCAAAGCAGGGGAGTAAAACACTCCAGGAGCTCAGGATCCTGCCTTGGTGCAGCATGCTCCCAAAGCAGCCACACAGAGCAGTCTGGGTACTGCACTCTGCTCTTTGGGGCTTTTATTACTCATTTTTTAAACAGCTGCTACAGCACACTGATGTTCACAATGCATTAAATATCCTCCCTGCAATATTTTTCAACCGTTTAACTGGCACGGAATGTCATGCAGGAGCTAATGTAAGGGAAGCTGTACCAGGGGATGCAGAAGTATTCCAAGGGCTTGATGGTGCTGCTCAACCACTTCCTCTTTAACCACACCTATTCTGTGATTTCTATTTGATTTCTAGACTCAGACATGAAGTAACCTCTCAGTTCCTTCTCCCCTCCGCATATATTTTAATTATGTTACTCTTTTAAATACTAAACAAACTATCAGTGTTAGGGCTTTCAGAGAGACACCAGCCATCAGGAGACACACACAGAATTAGCACCAATCCTAGCAGAGTGGAGAACTCCTGCAGAGGCACCTACTTATGGAGTTAGGGAGGAGGAAAAAAGTACTGGTGTTCTGATACACACAGCTCCTCAGCATCCAAAATCACTGCTGCTGTCTCCACAGAATTGCTGGTCTTTACTACATCCAAGTGACCAGAGAAAAAGAGTGAGGAGCTTGAACTTTGTTTACAAGATAAAAATTCAATGCAGAAATAAAGCAGCTCATTTAGACACGAACAAACTAAACTTGAAAAAAAGTTAGTCCAGTTGACAAATCTGTGCTTGCAAAGAGTAGGAGCCATCCAGGTGAAGCCAGAGCTTGTGGTCACCCTCATCACTTTGAGCACCACTGTCCTGGTCTGCTCTGACCAGGCTCTGTTCTCCCAGGCCTCACCAGCTTTGTGATGAAGGAGAAGAGCCAAATCCACAGAGGCTGTGACCCTGCACAGTCCTCCTGCCTCCCTCCCCACAACACTTTTGAAAAATACCATGGAACTAGCAAAGAAAGCACATGGGAATGGCTCCAGGCAGGTGGAGGAGCAGGAAGCCCAGGCAGTGGATGCCTCCGAGGGCAGAGCAGTGAACTCCAAGGCACGCACAGCACACAAAGCCAGGCAGAGGGAACACTACAGTAAGAGAACTATTAATAAAAATCAAAAGGACATTCAGGAGTATTACGAGCCAGACTGGGAGCTGGCACTGGATGGGGCTCAGGGAGGCCTGACATTAAACCCCAGAGAGATTATGTAACCTAAGCTGCCCAGTGATCATCTGTTCCTCTGGTGTGGCGTTAAAGCGGCAGCGGGGCTGACAGCAGCCCCTGCAGCCCCCCAGGCTGGGACCACTCTCAGTGTCCCCTGTCCCCTGGGCACTGCCATCCCCCTGGGCACCACCAGCACACCCACCCCACAGCACTCCCTCCCACACAGAGCCCGGAGCAGGGCCGGGGGCAGCTGGCCTCTGCCACGTGAGCACGATCCCTGCAGCCAGCACTCTGAGGCACAGGCTGCCCTGCACACAGCCTCAGCTCCCAGCCACATGGACAGCAGGAAAACCCTCCTTTATCCTGTCAGAACGCTCCAGCCACGGCAGCACGCTCCAGCTCCTCATCTGCCAAGCAGGGGCTTTCAGAGGGTGTGCTGCTCTCCCTGACCCAGAGGACCAACACCTACAGAATGCCCATCAGCCAACGGGGTCTTCTCAGAAAGGCTCTTACTTCCCTCCTGTTTTTCCATGGCCTGAGATAAACTCCTATTCTACATCAAGTCATCAGAAAAGCTCACCAGCAGCCTTCGGTGAGACTTGATCCAGCCAGGGAATGAAAGAAGCCTGACGGGCAAAAGGTGGCTGGCTCAAGTGGGCATGGAGAGAACACAGAGCACCCATGCACAAGCTGCCATGTCCAGGCCAGGATCCTTGGGAAAAGTCACCAGAGCAGCAGCATCCTGTCCTCAACTCTCCTGACTGTGCTAACCATGGGACACAAATTTTCACCAGCCTCTGCTTCATTTTAAACACTCTGCAAAGTCTACAGCTCACAGAAACACTTGGCCTAGCTGAACACGGAGGGGGAGAAAGCACATTAAAAAAAAAAAAAACAAAAAAAAAAAAAAAAAAA
>VXBQ01012484.1:258633-279824 GCA_013400175.1 Phainopepla nitens
AAAAACAAACAAAAAAAAACAACCCATGCAACTACCACATCTGTTCAGAACAATTTCAGGAGGCTGATGTGGACAGACACTGCTCAGGACTGCACTGAGCTGAGCACTGAAAAGCTGTGCCACCACAGCTCTCTGAACATCCCCTTCCCCAGCTCATTCTAGGCACAAAGGTCGGTGGCACCAATCCATCAAGCCTGACTAGCAATAACTTCGTCATCTCTGAGAAGGAGCAAAGCCAGTGTTCCAAACCCACTCTGCTGGTTACGTCAAAGGCTGGGAGATGCTGCCCGAATCCTGGCAGAATGGCAGCAAACAAAAGTGGTCTCAGCGTGAGCAGGGACTTGATTATCTGCAATTAGCAAATCGATGATTCTCCAAGACGCTGATTTAGGCCAGCACTTCTTATTATCAACAGCCAAGGAAAGCACAAGGACAAATTGCATCAGAGCCAAGCTCAGCTCCCAAATACTGTTTCATTTAAAAATTAATATATAATCCTGCAGGAACTCAGACACACACACACACAACAGCATTGCTTCCATGAGGTACATGCTGAACCCAACCAAGTCCCCACCACCATGGAAACAAGAAGTGTTATTATTTTGCTCCAAATACATGGGTACCTCGGGTGGCCAGATGTTAACAGCCCACTGTGGAGGGCACACACTCATTTCAGTGACTTTGCTGGGGAGACAGGTCTGCACCCTCACTGCAGGTGCAAAAGCCTGGTGAAGACCCTGGGAAGACACCCACTGGGTTTGGATGAGGCCCTTCTGTTTTTAAATACTTGATCTAATTTTGTCTTGTAACATTACACAAGAACACAGCTGTATATTTAGTCTCAGAGTTACACCATTAATTTGCAACTTACAATTTAGTAATACTCCCCATTAATAATGCCATTACATGGGTTATGTTCACTTTCTATCTGAAAGTTTAAACGCCACAGGTCTCACTCAAACAGCTTAACATCAAACCACTGCGCCCATTTGAGATCAGTCACCAAGACAGGTATGGTATAAAATACACAACAGCAGACAGCTTCAATATACATTTTACTTTCATTTGTCTGAGATGTTTGTGCCAAGAATCCACTTGAGCCTGCTCTTCACTCGATTAGGGAGAAAAATTTGTTTTTAAAATGATTAAAAGCATAACACTACCCAGTGTCATGTCCCCTCCAATAATCTTCAATTTGTGGGACTGTCTTTGAAACTGTAGCAGAGCAGTTTTACCACTCACAGCATGTATTTTTGATTTAGCAATCCCTACACTTCCAGAGGGGTTACTGGAAGGAAAAAAAAATACCATTAACCCATTGATTCTAATAAGAAAACCAACAAAAAAGCCCAACATTCAGCTGTTTTAAGTGAGAATCAGACAGGCTTGAACCCTGAAGAGGAATTATGATTTACACACTAAAAATATTTTAAAAAGCAAGAATTTAAAAGGCCAAGTGGGATTCCAACACCATTCCTCCAGCAGCACACGAACACCTCAGGACACTGTGGCAATGCTCAGAGCAGACCCAACAGGCTCTGCTGTGCTCAGAGGTGCTGAGTTATGCTTTTATGGAGACAAAAGGATGGGCCCCTGCGTTCCTTCCCTTCACCAACCCAGATCAATTCCAGCCCTGAAGTACAGGAAATTAAAACAGAATAATAAACTAAGAAAAATGCTTCCAGCGGGGATGGAAATCCCAAGCCAGTGCTCGTGCCCTGCAAAGAGTTAAAGTCTCAGCCCCAGGCAGCCCTGCTGATCTTAGTGCAGCTGCTACCTGCAGCCACGGCCCCTCAGTAGCAACACACAAGGGGAAAGTGCAATTTTGAGCTTCTCTTTTCATCTCTATGGTGACAAAAAGCTCTGCAGAGGGAAATCAGGGTGCCTTCCACTCAAAAGGTTTCTCATTTTCAATGACTGCCTTTCACAATATTTTAATTAAATCTCTGGTGGGGAAGCTTTAAAGAAAAAAAAAAATCAGATTGTGGGGCTCATTTAGAACAACAGAGTAAAAAAGGGGGAGAAATGTATTTTAAGCATTTTTAAAATAGAAAGATTCTCTGGTTGAAGACTTAAGAATAAGTCTACCAGCTGCGAAGTTTGACAAAAGCAGCATGTGAAGGGGGCCAGGAAGTCTTTCCGTAACAAAACCTTTTCCTTGCATGTGAGGTGTCCGTGCAGTTTTAGGAGAGGCTGAAGGACCACACAGCAAAGGGCCTTTCCCACGGGGCTCTGGAGAAGCCCAGCTGCCCCCAGAGCACAGGCAGCACCAAGGGCAGGGGGCTGCAGCACCAGAGCAAGGCCCTGGTGCCCACCTGCGTGCTCCCCAGCGTCAGCTCACTGCTGCCAGCAAAGGCCAGCTCCATTCCACAGCGGGCACCCAGGGCTTTCCCCTCCTCCCACAAAACACCTTTCTCAGCAGAACCTGCTGCCAGCAGGACAGCCCAGAGAACACCCTGTGCCCAGGTGAGCCCATCCTTCCTCCCGGGCCCAGGACACTCCCCAGCACACCCTGCCTCAAGGTGCAGCAGGTGAGCTCTCCCCAGCTCCACAGGAACACAGATGGAAAAAGCCCACCTCGTGGAAAAGGGACAGAACCACCAAAGAGGCACTGGGAGTTTGTGCCAAAAGCACAGAACACATCCAGAACAGCAGCACGTGGCTGAGCACAGGAGGATCAGGAGTGGGCAGCCCTCCCAAAGGCCACCAGAAGTGCCACAGCACTTGCCCAGGATGCCCACTGCACTCCAAGGCAGCAGCATTCAGCTGCAGAGTGTGGGGAAATGATGACTCTGCAATTAGAGCCTCCACACGGTGCCAAGAGATTCAAGTGTGTTAATAAACGTAAAGCTCTGGACAAAGCACTTTGCCTCTCATCCAACCTCTGCTGTATAATGTGGGAATAATACCCCTACTAACAGAACTGCCAAAATAACATATTCCTGCTGCAAGGTGTGGTGAGCTCCTTCGAAAGCACCAATAGGACAGCGCAGAGTTTTCACGTATCTTGAATGACAGGACAAGTGCATTGCTAATTAATTTTTTAAAGTTAACAGAACACTGAAGTAAAAAGTCTAACTAGACATGGGAAAAGAAATTCTCTGATCCTCTTTTTAAAATAAAAATTGGGGCACAGGGAGCTGCGATGACACCCGAGCCTGGATCCCCCAGTGCCTTTGTCACTTTGTCACTGCTCAACAGAGAGCACGGGGGACTCAGCCAGGCTGGCCACTTATCCAGCCTTCCCCCACTGGCTGGAAATTGCTATTCTAGGAGCCATCCAATCTTGAACGACTTCTGGACTAGCCTGCATTTGATTTCAGGGCAAAGGCCATGCCCAGAGGGAGACCTGTGAGGAACTCCTCCCTCCAGCTCTCAGGTGATTCTTAAGGCCATCTGAAAGATGACAACAAAATGGTTTACTGCTCACACAGGCTAAATATCAAGAGCTCTAAAACAAAATACCACCTCTTTTCAAAGCCACCAACAGGCAAAAAGTCTGTTCTTGAAAATAAAACACTGGTCAGGAGTGGGATCATTCAGGACCAAAGGTTTCTTTTAAACCGATGCAAACAGAATTGCCTATTTTTCACGTAAATTATTAATTTTTCTAAAATCATAATCACTGCTGCAAGTCCAGCTACCTCTGCACGCAAAACCCTTTCCACATACATATTTTCCTGGGGGAAAAAAGGCTTATCCCCACAAAGGAGTATGAAATAAATTGCTTTACTGAAGGTTAATAATATCCTGTCGCCGTGGTAAAAGACTCAATTACAAAACCTTCAGAAGAGCTCCCAAGGAACTCATCTGCCTGCAGTGACAGAGGCTTAAATAGCCAAAATACACAGAAAGGCTAAGCACTTCCCAAAAGAGAGGAAAAGGGGAAAAAGATGGAGGGGTTAAGTAAAAAACCAGGAAATTGGACACTCAAGGTTATAAAAAAAAAAAAAAACCCCAAACACACACAACCACAGTTCCTCTCTGCACACACAATTCCCTATAATCTCAGCAAGAATTATGGCCTAGGGAGACCAACACTAATTTTAGTATCAGATTTATTATGCAGCAGGGAGCAGAAATCAGTCAGGCCCGTCTCTCGGTCCTAATGGGCAGAACTGGCTCACGCTCCAGGAAGGCTCTGCTGAAGAATAGCTCAGGCCTGCTGAAAAACAAAGCCCCTGGGGCTCCCCGAAGCACAAACACGCTGCGTTTCTTAGAAGCCACAATAAAACACAATGATACTCCTCATTTCTGCAGCGCTGCTGCCACAGGAGCCCCGAGCCCAGCACCTGGCAGGGACAGCCAGGGCTGCAGGGCTGGGCTGGGACCAGAGCCTGGCCAGGGCTGTCCCTGCTGCCAGCCTGCCTGGGCAAGGACAGGGCTGTGGGGCTGTCACCTGGGACTGTCCCTGCTGCCTGCCTGCCTGGGCATGGACAGGGCTGTGGGGCTGTCACCCAGGACTGTCCCTGCTGCCCAGCCTGCCTGGGCATGGACTCTGTGCAGAGAAGGGCAGGGATGTGCCAGGGCTGTGGGGCTGGAGCCCAGCATCTCTCAGCCACGGGGGCAGGCAGAGGTTGAGGCACACAGCACTCACAGCCACGGCTCCAGCCAAATGCTGCCTGCCCTGCCCCTGCCCTCAGCAGCCCAGGTCCCCAGCACAGCTCTGTGCACGGGATGCAGCACTGCTGTGCACTCACACACACACACCCCTTCCCCAGAAAGGCACCAGCAGCTCCATGCTCCCCACTCCTCACCCCGTACCACAGGAGCTCACTACAGGTTTGGAAGCTCCAGGCAGGCGTCACAGGGGCACCATGTTCAGTCTGCTCTTCTGGGCTCTCACCCCTCCATCTTAAACACTTTATAGCCTTGCCCTGTGCCTGCTTGTGCCCTGCTCAGACTCAGAGCACCACCTGCACCATTCCCAAGATGCTTCAACTGCCCAGTGAAGCCAGGCCTATCCTCAACAACTGTTTCTAATAAAGGAGCACTAGTTACAAAAGCCTTTTGCAGAGGGTTTCACGACTGACTCACTCCCATCGCCAGTGATGCAACACCCAGGCCATTTCCACACGTGGCCTCATCACCTCGTGTGGCCTCAAAAATGCCCTTGGGCTGCAGCTCCTCACCCAGCACGGCCCACAGCACAGCCAGGACACCTCAGCCCCCCACACCCTGCATGTTCCCTCCTCCCCAGCACCTGGGAACACACAGCCCAGCAGGTGCAGCCCCAGCACACACCAGGTTTGGAATAACTCTCCTCAAAGCACCAGCAATTCCCTGTTTCAAGTACTGCAGAACACGTGAACAGCACTCCTGTTATGCACATCCATAAAACAAGGGTGATGGCAATCACCTCATCTCTGTGTGATAAGAACAAGGGCCACATTTAAACTAGTTTAAGTCATTTCAGCACACGACTCTTTCAGCAAAGTAGGATGCTGATGTCTCCAGGAATGTACATACCACAGACTGTCAACTAATATTTTGAATAGAACTTTTTTTTCCAAGAATCAGTTTTTCATCCACAGCTCACTCAGCTCAAGACCAGAAACTTTCAAACCATCACTATCTCATTTTACTTCCACGTAGTGGACAAGCAGGCACACACCTCTAAAAACTGCACTCCCTATTCTTTGTCTGCCTAGGCACTTTACTAGCAGATTTCTGATTTTGTTTTTAAAATGCCCTTGGGTGTATTAAGAAACTTAGAAGCTTTGCTTTGAGCTGCTCTAACAGAATTCAGTGGATAAGTTCTGCTAACTCCAACAGAAACAAAGACAATGATCACTAAGAAATGAAGAAAAGTCCATCAAAAACATGCATGATCAGGTCTGTTGTTCACCTGGTTCTAACACAGTGCAAGAGTAAATAAAACAGGCTTACAAGTCTTAGATTCCCCTGCATCTATTTCCCTCTTTTAAAAAAGCTGCCTTTTGCCTCAAATTTTCAGAANTCAAAGCAGCCCCAGACCATCCTGGCTCGTCCCTGAGGAGCCCACAGCATTTCTGGCTCCTGCCTCACCTCCTCCACTGACTTTCCAGAGCAATTCATCCCATCAGAACTGGGGCTGCCAATTGGTTTCAGGTGAGGGCCAGCTGCCTAATCAGCATCACAGCAGGGGACCAACGGCCAGGGGAGACCAGCAGCACCCCAACACTGCTCAGGTTAACTCAAATCACCTGGGCCCAATCTTGGGCTCACCAATCAGTGCAAAATCCAAACCGCTGCTTCGGCTGCCCAAGCACCGAACCACCTCTTCCTCCCCCCTGCCTCTTCACAGCCCATTTTCACCTGCATAACCAGCGCCGATGATCAGCCAAGAAATTCAGGACTTGCTCTCTGATCTCTGTTCCACCTCAAGAAGTGCTTGGCAGCATCCGTTTGTCTGCCTCGACCCAACAATCTCCAGTCCCGAGGAATGCAAGACAAACAGGTGCTGCTGCCCTTCTCTCAGCTGGAGCCAGTTCAGAGCATTTCAAGGAAACAAGGCACTCTTCACCGATGAGGGGCTGCACCTGCCCAACACCTCTAAGAACATTAAGAAGCAGCAAAATTTCGTCTGACCATGTCCGTGTAAGAAGTTCACCCTGCCCCTGCATTCCTTCAGCTGCACCCAGGGTGAAATAAGATTCATGAGTAAGGTGTTCTGCAACAATATTTGTCCTCTCCTACCTGCTTTCCCCCCATCACTTTCAAATGAATTGACTCTTTACCTTACTTTCCACGCACTGCAAGAGATCAGGATTACACAGCACCAGCTGAATTATGTTCTGTTCACACTATCATCAGCTTCATGCATTCAGATGACAGTGATGGGGACTATAAAGGCACCAAGACAGATAATCACTGCTTATGTCTGCAATTATAGTTCCAATAAAGCTTCTTCATGGCTCTTTAGCACTAAGGCTTTTGGACTGCTAACTGAATTGTTTTAATATTTTTTCTATTCCATATTTTGTTCTTTTCCTATTGCATACACATGCTTAGCTGAGAGAAGACAAATGCCTCTGGTAAAATATTCACTGGAAATACCCACAAAAAGAGGTCCAGAAATATAAACTGACTTCTTATGACTACCACAAAATCAAAGCCATGCTCACAAAACTTTGGGGGAATTGTAACTGTGGAAGACTTTCAACTACCACTGTATTTGATCAGGAAGATTAATGACATAGTGGATGTGACCAGATGAAAAAGAGAGGGGGAAAAAAATAAAAATCACACAGGACTATCACAATTCCCTCCTCATACATAAATTGCCAGGCATGTCACTCACAGAACCTGATGTCTGGAACCCAGTTCTGGGATTAGGTGAGGCAGAAGTTTAGAGCACAAAAAGAGCTGGGGCAAGAGATTCTCTCTGCCATCCACCCCTGGGGTCCCAGGAGGGCTGAGGCAGGAATATTTCCCTAGGCAGGCATAGGGAGGGAAGGCTCAGGATGCTGGGGCAGCCTGTCCCCAGAGCTCTGGGAACATGTCAGGACACCATCCCTGTGTGCACAGGGCCGAGGCACCACAGCAGCCATCCCTCTTTTCCTCCCAGCCACCTGATGGCCACCCAGAGAGGAGCCAGGCCTCGGGGCAGAGGAGTGTCCAGCGTGGCTGAGTGCCCAGGGGAGAGCAGCCAAGGCCTCTGCCTCCAGGACACCTGCCATTTAGCATGCTTCCCCCTCTCCTCCGTTACTGAGGGCACCAGGAGCAGCTCTCTGAGCCCACCACAATCCTGTGCCAGGCTCCCCCTTGCTGCCAGCACTGCTCCCCAGCCCCCGTGCTGGTTTGTAGCCACGAGACCAGCGTGAGCCATAACTCCCACCACCAACCTCCTCTCACCCGCTGTGGCCTCGCAGCCCCATCTCACTTCCCCTCTGCGGAGCTCAAAGTGCTGCTGAGCAGCAGGAGCCCCAGCAGCCACAGCCTCCCCTGGAACCAGAGCACTGCCACTGCAGGCAGGGCCTCCCTCACTAATCCTGCAGCCAAAAGTCGTTACAAACAACAAAAAAACCAGTTTAACCCCTCAAAGACAAGTCACATAAAGAGCTGGCAGCGTGGGAGGCTGCCCTGCCTCCCACACTTCCTCCCCAGCGCCCAGGGATGCTGCCAACATCCCCCTCAGACAGGGGCAGCCGTTTACTGCGGCACCAAACGTCAGGAAGCGGCTGCGCTCTCTGCCACACTGACATCTTTGCATAACCCCCTCTTTTCTCTGACCCTTCATGTCCTGGCTCAATGGCAGCATCAGCACCAGGCCCACCAGGGCCTTAGCTGGGTTCCTGCACGCTGTGCCAAGACCATCAGAGTCTGACCAACAGCAGCTCTGCTTCCTCAGCTCTCAGCCCCAGCCAAGAGCGGGTCAAACCCAGCCAACAGTGGGCCTGGGACATTTTCATAGCAGATTTTATGAGGGTTTTTTTTCAACTGGCAGTGGTTGAAGAGGGTATTGTTAAACGTTTGGTGTGTATTCAGCAGGCCACCTATCCAGGGCCGGAGTCTCAGAGCTGCCCTATAGAAAGGGACTGGGGAGGAAGATGAGCTGCCTGGTGCAAATCAATCAAGACAACCCCAAGCACTTTACAGTAGAGACTTTCTGAGGAGCGGGAGCTCCTGCTGCAAGAAGCCAAATGTTTTTGCTCTGGTGCTCTCAGGGCTCGCTCAGTGCTCACAGGAGAGCTCCTCAGGGATCCTGAGGACACGGCAGAGAACAAGACTGACACCACCCAACACAATGGCTGGTAGCAGTCCCAGACAGAAAGGTGGGGCAATACCCCCCATCCTCAGAAAATCTTATCGTATTTCCCATCTCAGCACTACCTTTGGATTTCTTCTCAATGTTTTCTGTTCTCTCCCACAATTCACTGAACACAACATGCTGCTATAGGCTCTGTAGGTCTGCCAAATACAACAGCAGAAGTAGGCGAATTTCACCAGCAAAGAAACATCTTTACACTCATTTCCAGCACTTTGCAAACCTTTGGCAAAAGGATAAATGCTCCATGTACATATCAAGCCCAGCACACAGCTTGGGCTCGGAGCAGGGAATCGCACCAACACAGCTCTGAACACAAATGACTGATAACACAGCCAAGGGGAGAACTAAACTGGAGTTTCACTCCTTCAGCAAGCACTGCAGAAGAATCCCTGGCAACATCCCCTTCAGCAACACCTTCTTCCAGCAACGCAACAAACACCAAACCTGCCAGTGCTGAGGGCTTGGCAAGCTTTTGTCATAAACCAGGCCCCTGACTTGAGCAGCATCTCCCAGTCCAGTGGAATTCACGGATACAAATGCCCAGCTCATGGCAACCTCTCTTCACACCACACCACATTACCCTTTGGGAAGATTCCTGAACAATGTTTATCCAGCAATTGGTTAAAGCCTCCCCAGACTCTCTATCCAGCAGGCATTCTCTTTACACCAGCATTCAAGAAGCTGAAAGTCTTGTCGGCACTTCAGAGTCCCTATTTTAAATAAATCAAAACTTCAAAACACTTCTTCCCCCTGTGCTCCTCACCTTCTCTTTGATGCAAAACTGACCCACAGAACAACATAAAGATGAGCTCCGAGTCAGGAATACTAAACCACTGATTAAAACAGCACAGCACAGGTTTGGGAGCACTACAGAGGAATTCTGTACCCTCTGGGCCACGCCAGCACTCTCAGGGACCCAGCCCTGAGCCAGGACTGGAGCTGCACCAGCACCCACGTCCTCAGCCAAGGAGCCTTGCTCAGCCCCCCCTCACAGTTGTGAGGCACTCACGAAGGAAAATAAAACCAGGGGGACTTAACAACTTCAAACTCTGGGAACTACTTAATTCACCAGATATTAGTTTCTTTCCCCCACCCCACCATTTTTCCCTCCCACCTGCCAGGCCACCTCATTACTGTCACTCTGCATCAGCTCTTGCTACAGTAGTTTTCTTGGACCTTTGCCCCTTCAGTCAGCTTGAAACCTCTTCCCTATTGTAGATCAGAGTCAATGGGAAATTAATGCAAGGCTTTGCTGGGGGAGGGCAGGGCAGAGGCAACCACGCTTTCTGCTGCTGTCAATACTTCTTTTCCTTCACCCTTCCTGCCACCTACACTTCACCAATATATTAAGAAGCCTTGCCTGCATTTCACTGTGCTCGCTGAGGTCTCTGGGACTATTCCTCATGTGCAGAATTGCATAAACCTTAGCAGGGTTCTTCCTTACAATACAAAGTTCCCAAAGTACAATCTTAATTTAAGCCTGCTCAGTCACAACAATACACCCAGCTGCAGATGTCCCAGCACAGGCAATGACTGAGCAGGGGAGAACAACTTCCCAACATTCTTCAGATTTTCTCTGCACTCAAGAAAACAGAAGAAATATTTTCAACAGGAGAGTAGTAAAATGCCAAAGTTTAGAAGTAACTTATTAATACCGCATGCTGATCTGACTACAGAGTTTCACAGTAACTTTCAAATTACTCAGCAAACCACAATTTCTACAGCAATAATATTGTAAAAATCATAGGCCACGTTGAACACTACTCCCATAGTTTACAGAATTATTCCAGTGACTAAGGCAAACAGAATGTGTGATTTCAGGGCTAGAGACTAAATCAAGCTTCAATAATGATTTTTTTTTTCTTTAAAGTCTGATGCTACACTGACCTTGTAATCAGTTTTTTGAGGAAACAGCAGATTAGTATTTTCTTGTGAGTGGGATCCTCCAGTGGAGGGGAGATATAAGAGATGAAACTGCCTATCTGAAGGAGATGTGATGGAACTGACCATATACAAAGTACTGCCAAATACACAAAGTAATCTTTTAATCTTTTTCTGCTGCGGGCTTCACAGTTCAACAAAGCATTTAATAACGTGCTTTGAGCCCATGCTGATTCAGCAAAGCACTTACCCACATGCTTATGCCAACTTAAGTATATGCTTAAGTGCTTTCACACAATAGGGGCAGAGAAGATTCAGGCCCTGAGATGAACCATTTTCTGAAACAAGGCATTTTTCCCTAAGATGACTGACTATTTACAGCTTCTCTTCACTTACAAGTGACTCAAAGTGTGTTTAAAGAGAACACTAAAATACAACTGAAAAGTCAAATAACTATTAGGAACAGCAAAGACTCAAGGTAGAGCTTAATGAACTAGAATTGTTCTATTCTCCTTCTCAGCACAACACACATCTTGATGCACACACCCCACCTTGCCCTGTTTCAGTAGCTCTCCTGTAAAAATAAGTTCCAAGTTCCATTAATGCTTTGGATTTCACAACATTTATGAGACCATCACCAGAGTCAACAGGCTAAAAAAAGAATCCATTAGCATTAACTGGCCTGTCACTGGCAGTGACAAATAAATGAATTTGATGGTTTTAGATCAGTCATTAGTAGACCTACCCCCGGGCTGATAAAGGCTCAGCACTTTGCAGAGGAGATGTACTCAATCTGGAAGCACAGGGGGATGCACAGGGGTGTCAGCAAGCTGCTCTCCTTCCATCTCTCTTGACCTCCCTACCTCAGAACCTTTCCTGGCATATACAAGTGCACAAAAGTCACCTGGTAGAAGCCATTAAAAACAATCCAACAATACAGGAAAACACAGGCAATGTAGAACCTCCTTTAAAAAAAAATCCTGTGTTAGACAGTGTTCAATTTTAATTTTTAGTGAGCAGTATGTCAAAGGAAAGGAAAGTACATTAGGACTATTCTTAACATGAAAGACATCCTTAGGCAATGAGAATGGAAATAGACATTTTAACAAGTACAAGATAGTCTGTGGGGATTCAGGACAACTTGAACAATCTACCTGAGTGACTGGGGAGAAGAAATAAATGTTTACATCTCCAAAAAACAACAGAGTTACAAAAATTCAGCTCAGCTTTTGTTTCTGACAGAACTCCCTGCACAGCCCCTTCTTCCTCTGGCTGTGACATCCAAGGTCAGAGATCACCTCTGCCTCGGCCACACCGCAGAGAGCACAAACCCCAGCCCAAAGACAAGGGGTTTCAAAACCCTCCTGCTCCACTGCCTGCAGCTGGGCTCATCAGCCAAGACTCAGACTCCAAAACTTTTCCACTGGACCATCTAATGCCAGAGGGAAGCAAATTCTAAGAGCAGCTTACCCTGGACAAGGGATCCACATCAAGACTGGCTGAAGAAGACACCCAAACAGTGGCCATGGGCCACCCAAAGAAATCCTCCACACCATCTGGGAAGGACTTCATGCTACTCTGCACACAGATGATACCATGATTATTATCAACCTACACATCTATGCTTGATGCCAAGAGCAGGAAATACTTCCCATCTTACTCCATCCAGACCTGCAAAGGCAGAGGAATCTAAAAATAATTTTAAAAAATCATCGGGAAAGGGTCTGACCTTGCTGCTCTTTACAGCCTGGCGGGGAAGGAAGGGTAGCAGGAAAGGAAGAATACTGAGTTCTGCTACTGTGTCTAGTTCACATTCTTTTGAGGGGAAAAAAAAAAAAACTTCAAAGTCTACCTACCACCTAAAATAAGATGGGAAATAGTAGGACTAACCTGGAGGAGTTTACAGGCAGAAGCAGGGGAGAAAACAAACAGAACTCTTGATTTTCAAGGTCCTTCATTTGCTTTGGAATAAAATCTCTGCCTGCTACTCTGGCTGAGGCTTATCAGACAGCCAAGGGACGCAGACACCCCACCCACAGTTAACTTAATTGGAATCAGACATCCAAATCCACTGGTTAGCTTTAAAAAAAAATCCCAGGTTAGGCTGGGTGTTACTCCGAAAGGGCATGCCCTCCATTTGCTGCTGTGGAACAGGCAGCTCCACATGGCTTTAACAGCAGCCTGACATGAAAGGAGAGCTGTTGACTCTGCCTCTTGCCCGAGCAGAAGGACCAGATGTGCACAACTGCTCAGAGCCCACGTGCCCAGGCAGACAGGAACCCCAGCTGGCCACGGGCACCGCGCGGATCCGGGACCGGCTGGGGCACACAGGGGCAGGACAGCCCTGCACCAACCTCTGGGACAGGGACACATCCAAGAAAGACATCAGTCCTGCACCCCCAGCCCATCACCACACAAAACAGCTCCCACCAAACCAAGTCCTTCTGCTGATTTGTGACCAAACGGCCCCCAGTGCTCTACGGCCAATCCATGCAGGCTAGACCCAAATTAAAGCACAGGGGCACCTGCACTCAGAGTCACCAGCAGACAGGACACCACACCCCCAGTGCCAGCCCACGCCAGTGACCCAGGGGAGCAGCTCCAGCAGTAGTCACCTACCCTGCCTTTTTCACTCCAGGAAGCTCCAGAGCACAGCCAGCAGGGCACAGCCACGGTGCTCACGAGTGCCACACACCTGATCACAGGCAGCTCCAGCCTGCGGACCTGGGAGCAACACCCAACCCCTGGGGCCGTGCCCCTGCAGCCAGTGCAGGAAGAACAGCACCTCAGTCTCACCCTGGAGCCACCTGAGCACAGAACTCACCTCCGTGGGCAGCCTCACTAGCTGTAAACTTGGGCTGAAGTTTTACCTGCCTCTGTTTCATACATGGCTCTGCACAACACAGCATCCAAATTCCTATACCAAAGACTTTTTCATGGCCAAGGAGCTACTTCAGTGACCAAGGCTGTTGTCCTTTTGCTCTTGAGGTTTTGTTTTCTTTTTGAAATAAACCCCTAAGGCAGAGGTGTGAGGCAGGAACTTGCTTACATTTGAAAATGTCTAATGAACGCTAAATTGGCTAAGGCTTCTCCAACCTAACAGAGCAGGTAACATCAGAAATGGCAGGCCATGTATAATAGTAACTCAAATTATTGTAGTCTTCAACATTCAAAAGGGGGTACAGAACTATCGGTGCCCCATCACCGCTGCGTTTTAAGGATTTTTTAAGTCAGCAGAGTTATAAATTATCTCCTGTTACAGAGTGCCTCCCAGCACTAGGAAGCAAGACTGATTTTTATCAAGGAACAGCAGCCTCCAGGAAGGAGACATACATTCACAGAACCCCAACGAGTTAAACCCTGCAGCAAATTTCCTAAAACAATGGCTTCAGGTGGTGCTGGCCTTTCCCAGGAGAGCAGGATTACACACTGCAGGCAATCAGCAAGGGTTTTCTGGAGGGTCATTCTAAGGAAATCAGGGAAGAAGGCTGGGCTGTAACAACCTGCCACTGCTTGCTCGGGAGCCAATCTGCATCACCAGAGAGGTGTCAAACCGAGGAGCTGTGGTTTAAAAGCCAGAAAGAAAGCGTTTTACTGGGCTGGGGTTCGGAAGGGCAGGGCTGGGCTGTCACCTGGATCAGGAGGGGAAGGAATGAGCGAGTGTGACCCCCCAGGACAGCAGGGGCACAGGGGCCAGCAAGGCAGAGCCCAGCTGTGCCCCTGAGGAGCTCAGGGTGCTGAGCAGGGCCAAAAGGCTCCTCACAAAAGGACAGGGATGGATGGGGGGAAGCTCGAGAAGGGGGAATGCACCCCCAGCCTTGCTTCATCCACCTCAGCCCCGTCACTGCCAGGAAAACCACAGCAAAAGAAAAATACCCAAAACAAATCCCCATTTGGCTAAACATACCAGGAAGGAAGATTAGTCAGGGAAAAAAAGAAAACAAAACAAAAAACCAAATTCTCCCCTTGCACCTAAAGAGAGACAGAGACATTTCATTAAATGCCATTAATCTCCACAGACCCAAGCATTAGCTAGTTAATTAGACTAAAGTACAGTCACATTTTAACGCTGAGCATTTGCTATTCAACTGGGATAAATGAACAACCGAAGTCCAAAACCTTAATTCAGTATCTAATTAAAAAAACCAGAAAACAAAATATTCAGATTATGAAATGCTTGCCAGAATAATACATCATAATTGATGTAAAATCTGCTCTTTATTGCATCTGATTTTCTCCAGTCTCCAAATCAGGCTGTTTTCAATCTTCAGATTTTTTTTCAAGTGCCCCGCAGAAATCCCAACACTTCAGAAAGGACAACTGTGTAAAAAGCAGCAACAGACACTGCTGACCTCTCCAGAGAGAGCGAGTTCCTGCTAAGAGTGGAATTTGACATCCATTCCAGCATTTGCCCCATGCTTAAAAGATGTCTGTTACCAAAAACCAAGGAGAAAAAAACCCTACGTGTAGAAAAACAAAATCTCCCTTGTCAATACGATCTGATTTTGCATTTTTTAACACAAAAATTTAACTCACTAATACCCTCGACGTAAAACATGTCCTGGTTTTTTTAATTGTTAGAGAAGAAATCACATGGGACAGCTTAACAGCTCTGTTGTAAGCATTACAAATTTCTCCAAATAACACTGTAGAAACAGATAACTGGCACTGAAGACACTTTAAAATGTAAATTAACCTTTAAAAGGTATTGGGAAGGGGGACAGGCACATCAAGCACAAGATCAAAATTCCAGTAACTTTAAATTGTGTATTACAGATGGCATCAATCCAACAACATAATCCAGAAGCCACAAGCCCTACACACTATAAACTCTTTGCTCAGTGCAGAAGCAAGCCAGGCACACTATTATTCACCAATTAGTTATTAGATATGTCCTAGGAAGAAAAGAGCCTCTAAACATTTGCCTACATTAGTCTGGTTTAAAATTCTGCGAGTGGGCTGCTGGGGTTTGTTCTCTTTTTTTTTTTTTTAAGAGCTCCCCAGCACCTCTCCTGTGCTATGCCTGGGGGTTTTAAATGACACAGGGTTTTTCCTAGATGCCTGTTCTGTGCAATACTTAACATTAGGGTTCAACACACACAGTTACACTGCTTGCTTTCATGAGGAGCTGGATGCAGTAATGGTTCAGGCAGTTGGTCAGGCAGTTTCCCACCACCAGCTTTAAACCACTTTTCCTTACTGACTTGCATCTACAACTTTGCAGCCTTTCCCTCCCATTTTTACCAGACGACTGAAGCTACCCAAGATGACAAGTGCGTACACAAATGCCACACATCAGTTAAATTAAGTTTTTCCAATAGACTCTCAAAAACAAATTTAAAAAAAGTCAATTACAAAAGTTTTCTTTCAGCCTCTGGCTTTCAAAATTCACACGCTGCAGGTTTGGCTTTGAAACTGATTTGTTTTCATTAGGCATAATCTAAAGAGCAAGAGCCACTTGTATTCCAGCAGGCAGCTCCTCCAGGAGAAATGGCCCCCAGCGGCACTTGGAGGGAGCGCACAGGCAGAAGCCTCTGTGTCCCTCCAGCATCCCCCAGGACTGGCCACACCAGCAGCAGGCCACTGCTCCGGCCAGCCTGACCAGCTGGACACTCACACCTCACTGTTCCCCTGCTCCTGCTGAACAACCCCCCGTGGCCCCAGAGCTGGGAGCCTCAGCAGAAACTCCTCACGCGAGGCTCACGCACATCTCCCCAGCTATACAAGAGAAAATGTGCAAACAATGAAGGCAGAGATGTATCCCCATCCATCACAACCACAGGACTGAAAGCTCAGCTCAAAACAAGCCTGAAGCCTGCACTTAATCCAAGCACTCTTCCCAAGCAGCAGCAGGCCCAGGGCTGCGGCCACCCGGCCCCGGTGCCACCGCCCAGCCCGGCCCTGAGGGGACACCCAGCAGCTCCTGGGCCCCAGCCACGCTCTGATCCCCCAGAGCCAGAGCAGCACTCGCCTTGAAAAGCTTTCACTGCCAATTCCCCGGCTGAAACCCGAACTGCCTGGCAACAATGACTCTCTGTGTGCCTGAAATCCTATTATCGATCCTCCTACTTACCTTGGGCTGTGCTCGTCGGGGAAACGCAACTTTAGGGTCAATCTGAGGAAAAAGAAAGGGGAAATCAACAGGGTAGCTTTGGTTGTCATTTTACATTATTTTGATTTTAGTCACTGAATTATTAATCCCTCATTTCTCAGGCTTGTAATTCAGCACACCGGGTCACCCAGAGCTACTCTGGAAATGACAGGTCACAGTCTGGGTTTGTCTGGGGAGTTTGGCAGGGGTGGGGAAATGGGAAGACAGGAAGAAAACATCTCTTCTGCACTTCTCCTCCATCATCTTCTGGGCAGCAATCCGTGTGGGTGCTCAGGGAGCTCTGGATCAGCCTCTGGGTGCTGCCTCTACCAAAACGTCACGCTGAGTATTATCCACATGCCCTAGAGGTTGCACAGAAAGAGGGCCAGCATTCCTAACCAACATCTTAACTTGGTGACTTTGACACCTGCCTCTTCCTGCTCTTGGGTTTGGGGTTACTTCTTTTTTTCTCCTTTGTTTTGCTAACTGACAAGCAATACCACACAAAAAAGGAAAGTCAAAAAGTCAAATTATTCACATTTCAATTATTAAAACTGAAACATTTGAAGAGTCTAGAGTCTCCTTCATAATAATATGCCCAACTGATCTGATTTACTCACACTCAAGGAAAATATGTGAGCAATGAAAAATTGCCAAGGGGCATTTCTGGGATGGGGTGGGAAAGGAGGAGAGTAAGTTACAAACGAGTTTCATGTGTGTAAAACACACACACATTGAAACCAAAAGTAAACAACTTCCTAAAAAAGGTTTTCCATTAAGGAGTTACTTGAACTATCCATGAATGAAGCAGTCACAGAGACAAAAAGAAAGGGGGAAAAAAAAAATCCTTGCTTTACCCCCCCTGCCCTGTTTTAAGATGCAGCGTTGGCTCCCCTCGCGCTGCATGAATTAGCACGTTCCCTCTGCTTTCCAAAATGCTAATTCTGCAACCTCACACACAACTTCCACAGGGGTCATCTCTAAAAAGGGACTCCTCTCTCCCATTCAAAAATTACATGAAATCAAAAAGGCAGCAGCACAGACGCAGAGCAATGGCACCCAGAGGCGTTTGGAGGGAGCAGGCAGGCAGAAGGCTGGATGTAAACAAAACCATCACATCTCCTAAAACAGCACCCCTAAATCACAATAAATGCCTGTGTGCTGCTGGTTTCACTTCTGGTTCTCAGCAGCACCTGCATACAGACTTCTTCTACAGAAAGGGTCTGGAAAAGGATGTTTCAAAGTATTAGATCCTACCTGAACTGTGCAACCTGCAACTGCTCTGGGCTGTCCTTGCCTGTACCAAGTGATGCCACTAATGCTGACTGTGTTAAGCACATTCAGAAGGACAAGCTCCCTTTTAGAGTTTGGCTTTGGCTTTTGTTGTGTTTCCCCCACCTCATGCAAGTTCTGATGAAGAAGAGGAGATGTTTCCATCTGGTGTTGTTATTCCTGTGGTGATAAATATTCCTGTCACTGCTAAATAACCATGGGTCTCTCCTAAAAAGCAGTTTTACTCAATTAATTTGTCAAAATGGGAAATACCACAGATGTTTGATGTGCAACCGATCAACTGATTTGCCTCCATCAGATAAAAATATTGTATCTTTTTTTAGGACACACCTGAGAAATGAGTGATTACACGCCACTTTATTGTTCAAAAAGCATAAAAAGTAAAATTATTTATCTAGAAAGCTAACCTTTTCATAGAGATTAACATTATCTACAGATATATTCAGCACTGACTAGGCATTTGTCTACTGGGGAAATACAACAGGTACGGATTTTCCACAGCGATACCCAAAGGTGGAAAAATATGCACATTTCTACGTTTGCTCCAAAACTACAAGTTTTCCCACCAAAGAACACCAGGCCCACCAGAGGGACATCACTGCAAAGTCCTGCTGGTAAAAGCTGGGAGAGCCATTAAACTCCAAAGCAACACATTCATTTTTGAAGGTCAGTTCAAAGAGCATGGAGTCCCTTGCACCACAGCGACAGATCTTCTAAAAGAACTGAATTTTCCTTCCCAAGACCTTTTGGATAAACACCATCAGCCTTTGAAGACAAACACCAGCAATGAACGTGGCAAATCCATACCTTTTGCATAACCCTGTCAACTATTTAAACAACAACCAAAAAGGGAAAAAAAAAAAAAACCAAAACAAAAAACCAAAGTTCTACCAAAAAAAAAAAATTAGTTAGTTAGGTACAATTCTACTTACTGTATCTACAAGTCCTCTAGGAAATGACTATAATACTATTTCTGATATGAATGGCCATTACCTAAACAAAGCTTTTAACGTAACTGTAAACAAGAGCGACGTTTCCATGCCAATACCCAACCGATCTGCCTCCTGTGCTGAACGTTGAAACAGAGTCAAATGCCTTGTTATACTGCACAACAGTTACTACAATACTCTACAAATACACGCCTGAAAGGACCTGCCTGGCTCCCTGCTTTACTTTTAAGCTGTGTTACTGATTCTAAGGTCAGTTTTGTGTTTGGATTGATTCAATCATTATCACACAACCAAAACCGAGGCAGATTTGCCCCGGTGAAGCTCTTCACCCCTCCCCCAGAGAAGAGCAAATTAATACATTGCAGAGACTAGACTGTAATACAAGAAAAAAGCTGGGGGAGGACCTAATTATAGTCAGAAATATGACAGGGTGTCCTCCCATGATTTTTTTTTTAAAAAACTCTCGTTCAGAATACTGTTTGCCTTTGTTCTTCTTATCTAAATTTATCTTTAAAAACACATAGAGAATATAGCTGTACATGAAAAGTCTGGTGAGTTTAATTTCAGGAGCATGGTNCAAGATACTGTTTGCCTTTGTTCTTCTTATCTAAATTTATCTTTAAAAACACATAGAGAATATAGCTGTACATGAAAAGTCTGGTGAGTTTAATTTCAGGAGCATGGTTGAATCAGTTATCTTAACATATCTGATTAAACCTAAAATCAAATTACTAAGGCATGTGAAAGCATGGGCTTCGTGTTCAGGCAAGCCCAGCAGAATCTGTAGGTCGAATTAAAACACTAGATTCCACCTGCTTCTACAAGAGCTTTAGGCTTTTTGTTTCCATATAAATTACATTTTTTAAAAAAAAACATATCCTCATGTCTGTTCCCTGCTTCTCCCTTTCTTCATTTAACTACAGTCTCGCACACAGAGATGTTGCAGCACCGAGACAGGATTGCTCCTAACACCACGCTCAGGCTGGAATAAAACCCTCGAGCCCCAGAACACGGACTGCAAACCCTGGGGACAGTGAGGACCACGCTCGATCTGCCCAGCAGAGTGTCTCTGCAGACAGCTCCAGCAGCACCAGCCTTCCCTTCCCTTCCCAAAACACAGCCCCTCCAGAGCCAGCAGCACCAGAGCACTGATGACCTCTACCAGTGTCCTTCCCCCCTCCCCTCCCAGCTCTGCCGAGGCTGAAAACTACAGCGAAGTAGGAGGCACAAAACTTCATCTTTTTGCTTGGCCTTGATCACAGGCAGAAAACAGGGCCCAGAGCTGCACTTGCCCGATACCTTTTGTTTGACCCAATACTCAAAACACCATACTGGGGGCAGAGGGCAAACTCAGATGTGGAATTTTTGTTTGAAAAACCCCAAACAAATGTAGTGTTTATTTAAAAAAAAAAAAAAAACGGCTGCATCTCACAAGCATTTTTTTCCTTATATTATGCACTGGAGATTGAGGGCAGCAAAAAAGCTCTGGAGAAACAACAACACATTAGGACTTGTGCTTCACTACCACATCCACTCTCCAGCTCTTGCAGAGCTTCCCATAAATTACCGCGTGCATTTCGCAGGGGCCCTGCCATCACAGGTGAGGGGACCTCTCCAAAAAATGACTTTGGGAAATGACACGAGCAGCAGCTTTCACAGTCTGACAGTAAGTCACTCCCACCTTGAAACGCGCTCAACAATACATAAATAATCAATCAAAAGAATCACAAAGTTCCCTGCAGAAAGCATGCCGCAGCCCAACACTAAAAAAAGTTGGATTTTACTCCACAGCTTTTTCAATGTCACCGCTCAATAAAATATAAGGCCGGGGGAGGAGCCAGCGGTCGGTACGGGCGAATTCGGATTTCGAAAAAAAAAAAAAAAAAAGAAAAAAAAAGGCAAAAACCCCAAATATAAAAGTTACTGCTTTTGGTAAGTTAAAAGGCAGAGTCTAGAAAAAAATATAAAGGCAAAGCCGAGGCACGCAAGGTCCCGGTTCAATGACAGGCTGGCTCCGGCCGCGGCACCGGCCCGCGCGGGGCTCGCAGCGGCGGGCGCGTCCCCGCCGTGCCGGGGAGGGCGGCGGCAGCCCCGCGCAGCACCTACCGTCTTGGAGTCCAGCTCGTGGTGCGGCTGAGCCAGGACTTTGTCTACACTCGCCGGATCCGCGAACGTAACGAACCCGAAGCCTCTGCGAGAGACAAAGAGCGAGGGGATGGCGGGG
>VXBQ01012485.1:0-14609 GCA_013400175.1 Phainopepla nitens
TGTTAACTTTTCATCCTTCACAAAAATGCCATTTAGTCTGGGATATCTCCATGGTCAATTTGGGTCCCAGCTGTACCCTCTTCCAACTTCTTGTGCACACCAAGTCTCTTTACTGGTGAGGTGGGGTAGGAGCTGAAAAGGCCTTGACGCTGCTCAGCAATAGCTAAAACATCCCTGTATTATCAACACACCTTCCAGTAAAAATCCAAAACACAGTTCATGCTAACTACTATGAAGAAAATTAACTCTACCTCAGTGAAAACCAGCACAGGCTGAAAAGTGATTTGTCCAGGTCACTGGTCCCTCTATTACATTCTTCAGGTGCTAGGGAGCAGGATGGCACGAGGGCTTCCCAGCTCTCTTTGAAAGACAGAGCTTTCCTTGTCATTGGTCATGGATCTTACAGCAAGAGAGTGAGAAGCAGGGGGCATCGCACTGTGACTGTGTGAAATGTAGTGCTACCTGGGAGACAAAAGTGCTTTAAAATCCTGTTGTGCACCTCCTTCCCAGCTTTCAGGAATTTGACAAGTTCACTCCATTAATGAGGAGAAAGAGTAGATCCTTGTCGGAGGATAAAGGCAGTGTATACCTGTGTTGAGAGTACCCTGTACACTGAGTAAGGTAGTTAGAGTTGATGGCTCCATATATTCCCCTCCTTCTGTGCCCTAAGGGCATCCTCAGTTGTCTCCAGAACACAGAAGTTATGACACTTGTCACAAGGGCTATTATTATTTAAAACCAGGTGAGCAAGAGTGTTTAGAAAAATCAGTTCGGACTTTGTCTAAGAAGCCTCTTGCTATGAGAATTGACCAGTTATCTTGAGCAGCAATGAGTTCACACCTACCGTCAAAGTTAGCAGGGTCCCGCAGGGCTGGTAAGGCTCTCTGAGGGCTGAGTCTTTTTGCTTGGAATAGCTGGTATCCTAGCATATACATTCAAACTTCCCTCTGGCTATTTAAGGAGAAGATCAATAGTTCCTACAAATGTTTCATCTTATTTTTCCTTCAAAATATAGTTAGAAAAAATTACACTTAGCTGGACTGTATCTCCTTGCATCTGGGTAATGGCATGTCAATATTTATATAATTCCTGCTTTGGAGTACTACTAATACATCGTTAATAGAAAAACAGAACACAAAAAAATGCAAACAAAAGGAACAAAATTTATTCTGTTTCCAACTAAATTGACGGTCAAATTCTTAACCATCAGACCACTTAATATTATTGTGAAAACTGAAATGAATGCCTGCCATTTCAACACAGAGGTAACGTGTTCTCCCTAATAATATCTAATTACTGGAACCTTGCAATATTGCCTATAAAAGTTTTCATGATGCAAAAAGAAATGCAGAATATATTCTTAGTGATGACTTGGGTGAATTAAAATAAAACCAATTTCAATGCTTCAATGTGTACAATCCATTTTCTTCTAAAGGCTTATCCAAAGACTTTTAGCCTGAATAAGCCTAGGAAGGCCAGGTGCTTGGCTGTGACATACTCTAGTAACTGAATTGCAGCAAGTACTTGAGATCCTATTTTCAGGAGAAAAATGGCCTGGTTAACAGGGTAATTACTATGCTACATATTACTATTCTTACTGCTCTCTGCAAACAGAGCTTGGTTCAAAATGATTGGTGTGCAAAAGGAGTCTGCATAATGAGAACACAGAGCTGAAAAATTTGTGATAAGTAGGCTTCATGTTCAGTATGTAGTGTGAAAAGATATTAAAATATTGCAAATAGAAATGCTTACATAACACTCTGTCTTTCACATTATGACAAGCTGCAGTACGTTAGTTTTGCAGGGAATTACAAACTTGATTTTAAAGTTACAGAATTCATCAGTACATAATAAGGTTTAAAAGTCAAAATAGAAATTTCTTTTTCTTACCATTTTACAATGAACTCCCTATACAGACAGTTTTCCCTCCTGAAATTTCCAGTTGATTTTCTTTAAGGTTAAATTTTTCCCCACATTTATATGTGTGCTAGAAGGAACCTTCTCTGTGGAGTTTAAAGACTTTTTAGCCTTGCTATTGCTTTGTTATGACTCAGCTGATATGGATAAAAACTATGTCAGAATTACTTGTGATGATAGTTAAAGCTAAGCCTGAGGAGAAGTCAGTGATCACTGGTAAGTCAGGCATACACAGCTGTAGATGGCTAGTTCATTTGCCCAGGACCATTAAGTCTCACAATGTTTGTGGGCAGTTAACAGATTGTACTGTGATACGTGGAGCATGTGTAATAGCACAGAAGAGTGTTTTCAGCTAAACTGCCTGGCTCTGCCATACAGCTAAGGTGGGCATTACTGCAGGAGAAACAGAACCTACATCCTTGGGAAAGAGAACAAGCCTGATCCTTACAAATACTTTTAAATTCCAGATTGTCTGGAGCCACACAGACACTTAGTAATCAAGCCTCATATGACACATATTTTATTTACTTTATCAATATGTTAACATTTCTATTATTTAGTGAAGCTCATCAGTAACTAGTCATGTCTCCATAATAAAAACCCTCCTGCAATGTGTTGTTAACGATTAGAAACAAGCCTTCCAAGATGTTATAGGCAACTTTTATCTATGGTGCTTCATGTTGTTGAAAATAACAGCTGGAATATGGATTAAATCATGCCAAAAATGACCCATGCAATTATTTGTGAACCATTTATGATACTGGTGAGAAAATGGTCACTGAATACTACAGGTCTAGTTTTGGGTAAGTTCATTCTAGCAGAAGAAAGAGCCTAAGTGCCTGCCTAGTCTTTTCATGCCTTCCTCTCTGCTACACTGCCAGAAATATTACTGACCAGATTCTAGCTACTTAGGCTCCATAATGAGGCAAGAGTGGAAGGCAGAGTTGGATCCCTGATGTTCGTGTTGTGCCAAAACAATTCCAAGAAACAAGCATTTGGGTAAGAAGTAGAGGAGTCATTTTGGCCTGTTGATTCCAGGGTCAAAAAAGCCTTCTGCTGCTATTTGCTTTATTTTCCATATTTTCTCCAAAGAGATACAGTTTTAGAACTACCTCTTCTTGCAGCTGACCAGTAATCCGATTTCTATAGTTTTGTTGGAGTTGATATCTACTGATCTGTGGATTTGGTAAATAAAACAGTCAGGTTACATTTACTCTAAAAAAAGAAAAATGTACAAAACTTTCAACACAGTTGAATCTCATAAGCAGCAATGACTCTGCCTTAAATTGATGTGGGATGAATATTTTGTCTTTGATATTTTAGAGTTTCTGCACCCCTTTCCTTCCTTCTTTGCCTAATGTTTCATTTGTGCAACATGCTTAATCAATTTTGCTGATGTTTATAGTCTAATGCATACTGACAGCAGGTGCAGAAAAAGTAAATCCCCATCTGCATAAAAATCTTGCTGACATTCAGAAGCATGCTGTTTCACTGTAATTTTCATAGACAGGTGATTTTTCATGGTACCTTCAAAAGGTTCCTCCCACCTCGCTGCTGTTACCTCTATTTTCCTACCTGCTGCTACCACAAGTTATGGCTTTGTTTGTAACCTTGCATGAAGCACCATTTTTAAGCATATCTATTTGTTTTGTTTGATGGACTCTCCTTCGGAGTCAGTCCAGGTATGTGTTTATGTTTCATGGCTTGCCTCATGATTTTGAATGTTCTGGCAGCCAAGAGGCCTCCTTTGCAAAACTATTGCTCTTCACTTCCTTACGACAAGGGGGTGTCGTAAGGAAGGCTTGAAAGCAGGAGTGGAGATCCTGCATGCTGGGAATGAGACACTGTGACTGGCTCATCTAGTTTCTGGCATGATATGATGACTTCGTGTTAGATTCTGAGGAGGAGTTTTGTTTTTATTTTCTCATTACTATTGTATAGCAGTATATTAATGTGATTAGGCAAACTTCTCTATGCTAAAAGCTTTTGTTCTAAGATTTGCATTGGTGGTTTGAAGTTAAGGAACAAGCAAAAATCATAATAACTTGTTTCTAAAAATGGGGACATTTTTCTGGTTGATTATTTTACTGGGTCTAAAGGACCAACATTAGTCCTCTGTCCCTTTTAATATAGCTTGAGGAGGTAAGATGGCTTCCTTTCTTTGCTTTATCCTCCTTATTCTCTGAAGAAACAGAAAATTAAATTGTTTGTATGTGAAAATTTATGATCAGCAGCTGGAATATGTCATATTCCTCCTGCTAAATTATGTTGAATAATGTGTGTAAGTGTTCTTAGAGGTTACCCAGGATCTATGGGGTAAGTCACATTATACAAGTAAATAATTTTTCCTCAAAGAGATTTAACTTAAAGAGTAAAGAAAGAAGAAGATAAAAGACACAGTCTTACCAATTGTGATAAACCACTGCAGGAGCCAGGAAAAGAAAACTTGATTCCTAGCCAGGTAAAATACACTGGACCATGTTATCACTAAGTAGACTATTTCTTTAGATGAAATAAACTGATAATCCTTCAAGAAATACCAGAGATGAAATTTTAAAAAATGGCTTAACAGGAGAGTTGCACAGGGTCATACTCACAGATTCAGTAAACAAAGTGCTGCGATACTGAACTAGATGACATACAAAGAAAGATTTCTATATAGAGCAGGGAAGCTTCAAAATCCTTTTAAAAAAATGAAATTAAGACACCTCCCACCAAAAAAAAAAAAAAAAACCAACCGAACAACGAAATGGTACATTTCAAACACTAAAAAGAATATGAGAAAGAACAATTCTGTTTAAGATACTTTTTAATTTTTTTAATTTGCCGGTTTGTTTGTTTTTGCTTAGTTGTCTGAAGGGCTAGGGGGTGGGGTTTATGATATAAATGTATATTTCCATACACAATTTCTAAAACTTCAAGCTATTTTATCTGATTTTCAGGTTAAAAAAACCAGGAAAAACTAGATAAATTCAGTTTCTGGTTCAAATACATGATATCATGTATGATATATCATGAATGAAAATCAGAAAATAATTAAACCAAATCATGTGAGAATAATCTCAAAGCAAGCTGAAGCTAAACCAATAGTAACTCAGGCTCAGCTATGGCTATACAACAAAAGCAAAATACAATACAGCAGGGAAAAGCTGTGGGAAGAAATGGATTTTAACATTATCCATTACAGTATGCTAGAGAAAATGAGACCCTGTGCTACTAGGTTTCTCAGAAAGGCTTTTGGGTAGAAATCAGCAACTAGCAAAAGCAAATGCTTTGCTATCATCATTCTGTAACTATTTAAACACATCGGTAACTAGAAGATGTCCCTGAAAAATGTGGCAGCTGTAGCTGAGGCTTCCCTTGTGAATTAAGTCTTTGTCAGGACTCCAGTTAAAGGAAAGGGAAAGATTATATTGCTAAGCAAGCTAGAAAGAAGATATTGAATGGCTGGGATTCTTTAATATTAAAGAGATTTGTCTCAGAGCACTCAAAAAATATGGGATGGTGATACATGGAAATTAAAGTAGATGTGAATGTAAAGTATTTTCAATGCTTTTGCACTAGTAGCCAGAATAATATCCCACTCAGCAAGAAGAAGGCAAAAGCTTAGAGAGACTGAAGATAATCACTGAGTCAAAATTAAATATAGATGTATGACTAAAAAATAAATATTAGGTAAGATAAAAGGTGAAAGACAAGGCAATAATTATTAATAATTGATCAGTCTGCTGATTATACCTCAAAATGTGGAGGACCTTCTGACAGGAAAATAAACAAGACAACAAGACCCTTTGTTTCACTATAGATTTTGTAGTCTTAGCCAATGAGTTGAAATCCAGAATTTTTCTCAAAGAATATTAGTCTTTTATTAATTTTTCTCATTTAACTTGCAAGGGATTGAAGTAATGTTTTTATGATGAAATCTTATTCTATTCTAAGCATCAGGCTTTTAAAATCTCACTAATTATATGACACATATTAGAATTTCCTGACTTCAGTTGCCACTATCAAGTTAATTGTATGCATAAAAATCTGAATAGAAAACAAAAAAATTGAGTCATTCACTATAGTTCCCCCCTTCAGTAACTCAAGTACATGTTAAGGCAGACAGTCTTGCACAACTGAAGACATTACCTACAACTGATATATCTAAATATCTAGCCTAAATATTTCATAAGTGGAATTTCTTTCAACATTTATAATTACCCTTGTTAGCTTCTGCTTTTATCTTTAATATCAATATTGTTGATGTCAAACTTCTTTTGGTCCCATTCTCATTACTCTGGAATCATAAAATATTATGCTTGTGACATAATGGACTTTTCTTCAGCAACCAACTGTGGAGTCATAATGTAAAAATATAATAATTTGGAATAAAGAGTAAATTATTGAAAAATTCAGGTTCCCTAAATAATGTAAACTAAGAATACTACTGAAAATATTAAATTTTTTAAACTGTAATACTTCTGTTTTTCCAAGTAATTTCCATTAAATTAAATGTCAATACTGGTGGCATAATATTCACAAAGTCGTTTGAGGAAAAATGCGGCACAGCAATGAGGAAGCAAATATGAGGAAGAATTTCTGTTAAGCTGTTTGTAACTAAAAGCACTAATATGTTAGTACAGATGAAGAGTTGTTATTTTGTAGTTTGATTCTTATTAAACAAAAAGTCTCATGGGGTCAATGCATTGACAGAAAATATCCACTAAGATTCTCAAAAGACAGTGGAGTGTAAGAAGCTCTGTCTAGTGTAGCTCTTGTTGAAATTTCATACTTACAAGGGCATACCCCTGCATGTGAACTGAAAATAGGTGCCCTCCATTGTGGTATAAGGCAGTCTGCACCTTCACCTTCTTTTGCAACCTCTTCTATCTTCTGAATTGCTCCAGGTTTCAGAACACCAGGGATCAACCACACATGCTCCAGCAGATCTAGCTCATCCAGGTACTTGCATTTCTCGTAGAGTCTTGTTACATTCACAACTTTCTATGTTCAAAATACGACTCAAAAAGAAAAGAGGCTAACAGAAAATGGGTTTGATGAATTTGCTGATTTTGGCTGGGGTAAGGTTAACTTTGTTTACAGTGCCTGGTGTAGCCTGGTGTGTTTTAGATTTATCCTGAACACAAGGTTGATAATATAGAGATTTTGTTTTTGCTATGCAGGGCTCACACAGAACCAAGCCTTATCTGCTTCTTATACTGCCACTGTGGTGAGGGGACTGGAGGTGCTTGGGAGGCTGGAAGCAGACACAGCCAGGACAGGTGACCCCAGCTGACCAAAGGGATATTCCAGACCATGTGACATCACGCTGAGTATACAGAGTGGGGGGAAGAAGAAGGAAGGGGAGATGTTTAGAGTAATGACATTCATCTTCCCCATGTTCCTCTGAGGGATGAGGCCCCACTTGCTTGGAGACGCTGAACACCTGCCTGCGCGAATACATTCCTTGTTTTTTTTGTTTGCTTGTGCAGCTTTTGCTTTCTTATCCTTCCAGTTCTCTCCCCAGTCCTATTGATGGGAGAAATGGCTGGCGTTAAACCATGAATTAAGTTAATTTAATAATATTTCATCTTATTTTCAATCAATATTGATTTTTAACTCAGGCTATAAACTCTGTTTGTCTTGCATTTTATTTGTTTTACCTGTCTGCTCAGTTGACCTTTTGGCACCATGTATTAAAGGTGCTGAAATCTTGCTCTGTTGTGGTTTCTGAATCTCACTTAAACCAGTTTGGGTAGTTTAGCAGAATCAACATATATTAGAGCAAAGTTAAAGATCCTGAATGTTTGCCGATAGTCTGGCACTTCTGGAATTGGTCCTTTCTATCTTCCTTTCTTGTTGAATAAGCAGCTGAATTAATTCAAATGCCACAGTAAACAGTTTGGTAAAAAAAAAAAAAAGAAAGAATATCTATTATTTGATTGTTATTACAAATCAGATAACTCTCTCTCTCCTATGGAGACATGTAGTCGCTTCCCAAAACACATTGTCAGAGTGAATGCACAGGATATAGTTAATTTTGATGCATGCATTTAATTGCTTCCCACAAAAAAAGTAATCACAGTAAGGGGCTGGAACCAACTTTACAAAGTTGTTGCATCATTAGTGGGTATCACTGGCTTGTTTGTGTACATGGAACAGTGAGGGGGAAAAGGGAGTAGAGTTAGCTGTGCTGAATTTGGGAATTCATCCTTTTTTATAATCCCAGCCTGTGGAGGAAGCTGAGCCCTCTGCAAGACCTCCCTGGAGGGCTATTTCCTAGATAAAACAAAACTGCTTAGTCATGGTGACTAGGCTGTGGACCCTTTCCTGCCTCGAGACCCCATGTTGTCTCCTTGTAAAACTATTGGTCATATTACCTCAGACATAACCTATTGGTCCCTTTTCCAAGCTTCACCTCCCCTATAACAACCCCAGCTTCTGCCCTGTTCAGTGGATGCAGCTGTGCCTGGCCCCCCTTTGCAGAAGCCTGCCAATAAAGGACTCTGTGGAACTGCCACACAGCTCTCCCATCTCTTGTCCCTGAGTCGTCTGGGGTAACTTGCAAGCTGAGCTGAAATTACTAAGAGCTTAAACCACTTAAAGAGCTGATTGCCTGATGCCTCAGGCCGTGCTTCCACTGATTACCCTGTGGTGGGGAGACTGCCTGAGACCCCTGGACACCTTGCCCCTGGACCCCTATCTGGGGTGCCTGTGGTAGCCAGGAGTTAGACTGACCTGCCCGAACCAGCTGTAGCACCAGCCCGACACTGAAGATGACAGAAGCTGCAAAGTTAGAGGAAATACAACTTTAAGGAGGCATTGCCTTCTACTTTGGCTGTTCCTTTTTGACCCCCAGATATGTTTAAGAGTTATGTACAGATACATATATTGGTTAACAGATACAGATATGTATCTGTAGTAACACTGCTGTCTAACTGGTAACTTATTCAAGGCTTGTTTAGGGGTTTCTCACTTGAGCAGAGATAATGACTGCAGTCAATCCAACCTGTTTGAGTTGTATGAATTACATTTATGTATGAAAGATGTATATAACTGGTATTCTGGTTGTGGCTGTTTATGTGGATAAGTTTGCCTTATATCTGAGAAATAAGTGTAAATAATTCAATAAAATCTTTTCTACAGATTCTGGCATCAATACTTTCCTAAACTGTTACTTACGCATCACCAGAATAGAACTGATATCAGGTAACAGTGATCTATTACCAATTACACATTAGGTTCAAGTACCAACAAAAGCAAATACCCTTTTTGTGTTAAAAATTATATATAACCTTAGCATATCAACTGCTTTTGAAGTTCAAGGCTGACATTTTACATTAATCTCATTCTGCTTCCAAAGAGCTGTAAATTCTCTTGAGGCGACTTTCAGAGAAGGCCATGGAGAAAATTTAGTCCCTAACTATACCTTAGCATAGGTTAGTGCATATCCAGAACAGTAATATACATGCAAGTGCCATCATAAATTTTCACCCGTTCTTGCAACATGGCTCCTGAACTTTCCTGTCATAAGGGTAGATTGGATTTGCTGGTGATCTCAAGGTGCCTTTAGAGTAGATTGAAGCTGGTAGTTAAGCTAGAGGCACTGTACAGCAACAGGTATGTGTGTATGTGTATACGTGTATAGAGCCAATCTGCTGATTTCAGCCTGTTTTGTCAAAGTACAGTAAATATAACATGATCTAGGAAGCTTTGAGCCCAGCTTTTTGATGAAAGATGTCAAAAAGACCAGGCAAGAGTGCTGAGATAACTTCTGAGTGTGAGAGGGCCATGTGTTCTTTATTTCAGCATATTGAAATTATAACAGAGACAGATTGTAATGACTGTGTTAAAAAAATTTGTGATCTCACTTTAGTTCTTTGTGGCCAAAGCTATCAATCAGAACCAGCACTTCTGTTTGTTATTCCAGAAGTGAAATAGAGACCTAAAAGGAAATGACACTTTGGGAAATTATAATTAAATAACATTTGTTCATCAGCTTGCACTTATGCTATCTGGATAATGGCTGTTTACTTTTTTAGATAGAGTCAATCTAATGCAGTTAGAAAACATTAAATCAATATTTAAAAATGTTGTCAAATAATCACATATTTACCCTGGGTTAGCACTAAAGATGTCAACATTTGAGAACTAGGTGTTACAGTACTCTGAATATTTGTCTTACTAAACTCTCCACTGTATCGCAGTAGTTTGAAAATGAGAGGCTGAAAGCCACTGGCCAGTAGCAGGATAAAGGCAAATACACTCTGCACTGAAGTGCAATCTTCAGTGGGTGTTGCATCAATTGCACTAACCTGTGCTCTGCTGATTTAGACGTGTAGCTTTCCCATGGGCATAGTAAAGTACAGCACCTCCCATATACACCTCCTATGTGCAAAGGAAACTCAGTAAAGTAGCCAGTAACTGCTAGACAATCAGTCATATTTTCAGCCTGTCTCTCCTCCAACTGTTGAGGTAATAAACAGGAAACGACTGCCATTTGAGACCTACAGTCCAAAGCTGCACTTAAGAAATAAGGCTGACTTTTATCTTTCTAATATGTTTTTCCTGAAGCACATCTTCTTCTCTCATTCTGGAGAAGCCTCTTGAAAGTCTGTCTCTATAAAATAAAGCTAATGTGTAGGTCACACCCATGGAAGAAAAAAACATTATATGCTAACTCTTGATCTGTGCCTGCAGAACATTTAAAGCAAAATGGCCACTGGAGTGTCTGGAAGTGTGCTTTGTGTTGGTAGGGTGTTCTAAATACCTTCTTCCACCTGGCTGTGGAAGTAGGCTGTTTCTTATTCATCTTCACTGTATTCCTGGGTCTTGGCTTGGTTAACAGAACAGCTTCAGTCATGGAGGGGAAGAGTGTGCTATTGACAGCAGGTTGGGAGATACACTGGCAGGACATTTTTTTTCCATCTGATTGAGGTGGTAATCTTCCTTTCTTGATTCCTGAATGAATCTTTCAGCCTTCCAGCTGTTTTATCAAATAACCAGAGGAGAGGAAAGGTAGTGGTGCTTGGAAAGCAATCTGAAATAACTGTATTCTATAGGAGCCTGAGGCCACCTACACATTAAATAAACTGAAAAAAAATCTATGAAATTCAGCTTTATAGGATACCTAAGCTAAGATGTACATTCCAGTAGGGTTCATTCGAGAGAGCTGAAGGAACCAACCTGGGTAGAAAGAGTACATCCAAAAAACAAGATGCTTTGTTAACCTTATCTTCTGCCCTACACAGCTTGGTGTCAAGTCCCTCCTTCCCCCGCTATCCCACCCCATCCAGTAATATGTGCTTAAAAGTTGCTATTCAAAAGCTGCCGGCAACTCACTCAAGTAGCAAGTTCTAAAAAACTGTAATTCATTGTCAATAGTTGCTGTGTGCCATTTTATCTTGCCAAAAACGAAGATTGTTCTTACATACTATGGAACATGAATAATTTGTAAGCTTGAACAATAGGTACTACCCAGGTATAATTCACCCTGCCATGCAAAAAGCAAGCAAGCAGAGTAATTAATGATCACAATTTAAGCATTCAAGTAGACAGTGTAAAAACTATACATCAATGTTTCATTTCTACTAACAGCTGTACGCCAGCATTTCCAGTGCTCTATGATTCAACAAGAAAACATTAAGTGCATATTTCAAGACAAACCCCATGTATCAATGCTTCTGGCCCACATTCTGATTACAGAAGTATGCATGTATTATAGATGTGCATTTGGTGGGTAGTACTTCATTTTTCACATACATATATATTATTTTGTCTAGCTGGGCTTCGACTTCAGAAGAAACGAAGCACTGTGTGAAGAGGTAATGTACCTGGAAAAGACAGGGTCACATACATCTCTTCATCTCAGACAGCTACAGTAGGAAAGGGCTTGCTTACTTCTGCAGTTCTACAGTCTCAAATGGAGTAAAATTCAGCAACTTTTATTAAAAGCATTGAACCAGTTTGCTCTGGTTATGGTTTGGCATAAGTGTCAAATTACGACAGAAGCCAAAAAATTTTGTATTTATTATAGTTCTTTGGAGTTAACTACAAACAATTAGATATGTCCCAAAAGTCAATAGGTAGTCCAGTGATTGTGGTTTCTATAAATGTCTTGTGCTTATCCTTTTGAAGAGATTTAATAACTCAGGATTTTGACTGTTGTTTCATATCTTTTACAGCTTAAATGGTCGTTATGGAAGAAGAGTTTTCTGTCCTGCAGCATCACAGAATCACAGTATTATCTAGGTTGGAGAAGAATTTTGAGATCACAGAATCCAATCTATGACCTAATACCACCTTGTCAACTTGACTATTGCACTAAAGTGCCACATCCAGTCTTTTTTTAAACACCTCCAGGGATGGTGACACCACCACCTCCCTGGGCAGCCCATTCCAATGCCCAGTCTCTCTTTCTATGAAGGACTACTCCCTGATGTCCAACCTAAATCTCCCCTGGCAAAGCTTAAGACTGAGTCCTCTTGTCCTGTGCTGGTGGCCTGGGAGAAGAGACCAACCCCCACGTGGCTACAACCTGCTTTCAGACAGGTGTAGGGAGTGATAAGATCTCCCCTGTGCCTCCTTTTCTCCAGCATAAATAACCCCAGCTCCCTCAGCTGCTCCTCATAGGACTTGTGTTCCAGACCCTTCCCCAGCCTTGCTGCCCTCTGGATGCATCCGAGCATCTCAACATTCTCCCTAAACTAAGGCACCCAGAACTGAACACAGGATCTGAGCTGTAGCCTCACTACTGCTGAGTACAGGGGGACAATCCCTGCCCTGCTCCTGCTGGCCACACTATTGCTGATCCAGGCCAGGATGCCATTGGCCTTCTTGGCCACCTGGGCACACCCTGGCTCATGTTCAGCTGCTGTCAATTAGAACCCCCAGGTCTCTCTCTGCCTGGCTGCTGTCCAGCCACTCTGTCCCCAGCCTGTAGCACTGCAGGGGATTGCTGTGGCCGAGGTGCAGGACCTGGCACTTGGTCTTGTGAAATCTGATATTGTTGGACTCAGCCCATCAATCCAGCCTGCCAGGTCCCTCTGCAGAGCCCTCATACTTTCCAACAGATCAACATTCACACCCAACTTGGTTTCATCTGCTAATTTGTGGTAGACTGTGGTAGACTCAATCCCATCATTTGGATCATCAGAAAATACATTAAACAGGACTGGGCCCAACACAGATACCTGACGGACACTGCTATTGAGTGATCCCCAGCTGGATGCAGCACCATTCACCACCTCTCTCTAGGCCCGGCCAACCAGTGCAGTTTTAACCCAGTGAAAAATATGTACACCAAATACCATGTTTCTGCTGAGCCTGCTGTGAATCAAATTAAATTGTGTGCATTGCATGGTCTGAACTAGTAACCTTCCCTGTTTAATCTATATGTGGGCCTTCAATTTCTTTTGGCACAGAAATGCAGGACTACAAGTATTTTGGCTCTGATAATGTCAAGTGTAAACACCTAGTAAGTCATAAAATAGATGAATATTCATCTTGTGTCCAGAGAAACATGTGGTCTTATTGTAAGAAATTTTGAAATGCATGGCAGAAGAAAGCCATTCTGTCCCCTTCCAGTTACTGTGACTTCTCACTAGAAATGTCAAAAAATAAAAATTACTTATTAGAGCTAAAAATTATTTTCATAAATATAAAATGAGTCAGAAAGACATGTGCACTGGAATGACCTCATTGATTAGCTCAAAATATTTTAGCATTTCACTTGTTCTACCCCTCTTGTGTGTCTCTTAAGCTTCTTGTAGAAGCATTGCATTGTACAGGATGCCATGTGACAGTAAAAGCCCCATTTATGCCAATAAAGCTGGCGACATTTAACAAAAATGTAATAATCTTCCCAAGCACAGAAGTGAGGCTGACAGGTCATTAGTTCCCAGGGTCCTTGTTTCTAGCCTTTTAAAAGATGGGTACCATGTTTCCCCTTTTCCAGTCACCTGGGACTTGCCCATGACCTTTCAAATATCTCGAAGAGTGGCTTGGGAACTACACCAGCCAGTTCCTTTACGACTCTGGGACGCATCTTTTCAGGTCCCATAAGCTTATGTATGTTCAGGTTCCTCAGGTTGTCACACACCAGATATTCTCTTACAATGGGTGGGACTTTGCCCTTCCAGTCCCCATCCTGCTGTCTGACCACTTGAAGTTGTGAGAAGAGAGTTTGCCATTGAAGACTGAGGCAAAAATATTATTAAGTACCTCAGTCCTCTCCTCCATTGTTACCAATTTACCAGCTTTGTTTATCACAGCCCTTCTTTGGCCTTCCTTTTCTGGTTAATGTACCTATAGAAGCCCCTTTCATCCTTTCTGTCCCTTGCTAAGTTCAGTTCCAGCCCTGCCACGTCCTTCCTATACAATCACACTTCTGTATACTCTTGCCAGGTGTCACGATCCACTTTAATAATAAGGCAAAAATCATGATGGTTCATGCAATCTTGGGGTGCAAAAAAGGCAAATAGCAAGGGACTACAGTTTCAACAAAACAGCAAAGCACTTTATTGAGAGCTAATCAAAACAGTTATGCGATAGAGGGGAGTGAGAGAAAGAGAAAGAGAAAATGAAGTAGGGAGAGAGACAGAGGATGGGATATAGCTACCAATGGACGAAATGAGGTCCTTGTGGCCCAGCCAATAGACATGTCTTCTTCTTCTTCTGTGGGGAGATCTCGAGAGTCCCTTCAAAGA
>VXBQ01012491.1:6137-17945 GCA_013400175.1 Phainopepla nitens
GGGGCTGCCCGATGCCAGCCACAGCGTCACTGCAAAGAGCCTTTATTGGGAACCGTGAGTCCCTCGCCCGGACGGGGCACCCCGCGGCTCATCCTGTCCATCCATCTGTCCATTCCGGGGCGAGGGTGGCCGTGCCGGTACCGTGTCCCCTGTCTACCAGGAGCACGTCACCACCTCCCGCAGCGTCCGCCGGAGCTCCTGGCTCCGGAAGGCATAGATGAGGGGGTCAATCACCGAGTTACAGATGATGAGGATGAGGAAGAGGTTGAAGTAGCTGAAGAAGCAGGTGCAGAAGGGGTTGGTGGGACAGGTGACGATGAGGATGAGGTTGAAGAAGAAGGGCCCCCAGCAGATAAAGAAGACGCCCAGGAGGATGGTGAGGGTGACGGCGCCCTTCAGGCTGCCCCCACGGTGGGCTGCGGGTGGCGTCTGCTGGCTGGAGATGCTGTGGAGGTGGTGGCGGGCCAGGGCGAACATGTGGATGTAGAGCACCAGCATGAGGACCAGCATGAAGAGGAAGAAGCTGATGAGGCAGAGGAGGATGGTGTTGCTGTGGTAGTAGGTGATCAAGACGGTGCTGGAGACCGTGCTGGCCAGCCAGACGCTGGCCATGGTGACCACGGCGCGCTGCAGCGTCATGATGCTGTGGTAGCGCAGGGCGTAGAAGATGGTGATGTAGCGGTCAACGGCGATGACCCCCAGGAAGGAGAGGGAGGATACGACGGAGCTGCAGATGAGCATGTCGATGACGCTGTCCATGTGGCGGACGATGCTGGGGCGCATCACCAGCACCCCGTGCTCCAGCAGCAGCATGAAGAGCATCTCCGCCAGGTTGCTGATGCTCACCAGCATGTCGGACACCGCCAGGCAGCAGATGAAGTAGTAGGTGGGCGAGTGCAGGTTCCTGTTCTTCAGGATGGCGGCCACCACCAGCAGGTTCTCCACCAGGCTCAGCAGCCCCAGCGCCAGGAACAGCTCGTTGGGAATGTCCACCCCCTGGCACCAGCCGCCGCCGGCCCCGACCGTGGCGTTGCTCTGGTTGCCCTCGCTGGCATTCGAGGGCTCGCGCAGCAGACGCAGGGGGGCCAGCGTCGACATGGCCCCCTCCTCAGCCCCGGGGCCCCCCACGAGCCCCCCGAGCCCCCGTTGTGCCCCGCCAGTTCTCTCGCGGCGCCCGGCGGCGAGGCCGAGGGGAAGCCGAGGAATGGGGGACGGGAGGCGTGGGATGTGCCGGGGGTTTCGTGTGCCCGCCAGGACCCTCTGGTGCTCTCGGTGCCAGCGCTGCCACGCCCGCTGGCCCAGGGTGCTGGAGAAGAAAGGGCCCTTTCTCTGCCCCACTTTAAAGCCGGCTCCCGCAGCTCCTCCTCCGAGGAGGGTGGGCACCTGCGTGACGGAGGCACCCCGGCAGTGAGGGGGGCCACTGCCGAGGCCAGGGCTGAGACCTCCATGATGGCCCTGGGGAACCCCAGGGATTGCTGAGGATCACCCCGTGCCCAGGGGTCTCCAGTGCCCTGGGTGGTCCCTGCGCCTTGGGAGTGCTGCCACAGGGATCCTCTGTGCCCTGCACCTCAGGGTCCCCACGTGTCCTGAGGTCCTGCATCTGCTCGGGGCGACCCTTGAACCCGGGGCCTGCGTACCTTGAGGGGTCCCCTGTGCCCTGCAGGCCTCTGTGTCCTATCGGGGTCTCTATGTCCTGGGGGGTCCCATCTGCTGCAGGGGCCATCCGCACACCCCGAGCTATCCATGCACCTTGGGGACCCCTGTAGGACCCTCTGCACTGTATGAGCCAAGCTGTCCCCCGCATTGGGACTGGGAGGAGTCCATTCCCAAGGCCCCAGGGAAGATGTGGTACAATGGGGCAGGCATGGGACGCGATAGGAATCGTCAAAGGCACGATTAAATGGGATGCCGCAGAGCCCGGCGCCGGAGGGATCCCAGGCAGGCGGGGTGGGGACACGACCCATCTGACCGTCATGTGCCTTAGGTCCGTGTTGATGCCTGGAGCCCAGCGGCTGCTAAAGAGCCATTCACAGCTCCACAAAAGGGCTGATCCCACGGTTATCCACTTCCTTTGGAAAGCCCTTCTCTCTGGCATGGATGAAAATGGCTCAGCCGCACACACTGGGCATGGGGTCCCAGGCTGCCCCAGTGCCAAATAACACGGCTGGGATCCCATGGGATTTGGATATACCAGTGAGGAATGGAGCCAGGGCTGGCTGGCTTGAGACTCAGGGTCTGCACACCCGGCCAAGCCACCCCAGCTCCATCCCCCAGGGAGGCAATACAGCAGAAAGGTGCTTATTCCATGTATTCACCATTACTCAGCAAAAAAAAGGGAAAAAGGCTTTACGGGAACAAGGATGAGCTAAGGTTTGACTGCGGCTTACCTCGATCCTGGCTCTAGAAAGTGAAGGTGAGGGAATAAAGGATAGACAAACAAAGGGGTGGGGGGGAAAGATTTCTTCTCCAACCATAATTAAAAGGCTGCTAAAGCTGCTTCATGCACAATTCTAGTGGCACAGGGGACTCTGAGACCTTTGGAAGGTTCACTGTAGTGAGGGTGCAGAGTATCTTGTGGAGGGAAGAAAGCTCCAGGCTACGGGAAGCACAAAGGAGCTGAAGAAGAGGGCAGTAAAATCCCTCTGGGAATTAAGGACAAGAGCCAGGAGAAGAACAGGGAGGGGAATAGGATGGAAATTGTGTGTACAGGAGGCCAGAAGGGGACTAAGCTGCCACGGGGACAAGGGACAGCTGCTGCTGATTATCTCGGACATGCTCAGACAGCCCTTGTGCCCTGTTCAGAGGGGCCCTGGACGAGGCCCATCGCTGCGGCTTCAGCCCCCCTCCCTGGATGGAGAGCACGCCATGGGTGCAGCCCCCCTCCTCAGAACAGCCCATCCCCAGAGCCAGTCCATTTGTGTGACTTTATTGGAGTGCGACAGCAATCGGGGCTGATGCCAGAGGGGCTGGGCAGGGACAGCCCGGGCTCAGTCCCAGTCGCCGTCGCCCTCGGGATTGTCGTCGCGGGGCGGCTCCTGGAACTGGATGTTGGCCAGCATGTCCCTCATGGCTGCCATCAGCCTGTTCACCCCCTGGTTGAGGTCCTGCGCCGCCCCGGCCTCGTCGTCCCCGTCGTGCCGGATGTCCCCCTGCGAGAGAGCAGCACCGCGGTGGCACGGGCAGGGACAACAGCGGTGCCAAATCAGCAGCAGGCTGGTGCCAGCAGCGGCTCCTGGAGCAGGAACACCACGGGGGAACGGTGCACCCAAATCCCCACTCACCTGCAAGTTAAAATTTGGCAGGAGCGAGCGGAAGAAGAGGGATAAAGTGCTTTCGTTGGAGGGGTGGCTCGTCCTGGAAGACATAAGTGGCACCATGGTGAAGGGACAGCTCAGTCTGTGACTCCTCAATGGGATGTGGTGGTGCTGGGAGAACCACAGTGCTGCTGGAACCAGCCCTGAGGGAGGGAACTGAGGGGTTCCAAGGGGATTCTGGATTCAGGCAACTCTGAGCAAACCAGTCACAAAGAGCACGACCAGGTTGGAAGAGGCTTGGAGCAACCTGGTCTAGTGGGAGGTGTCCCTGCCCATAGCAGGGGGTGGAATGAGATGAGCTTTAAGGTCCTTCCAACCCAAACCATTCCAGGACTCCATGATTCTACCAGCTCTGCTCTGAGGGAGTGGGTGTGGAACACACACGTGGCATCACCCCAACACCAGGACTGGCTGTATTTAAATTTCCATTTACCCCAAACCCTCCCAACCAGCCATGCCCTGCGTTTTCCCTGGCTTTTGCCCTATGGCTGGGAATGGCCGGTGGTGACCACCACGGGAAGCAGCAGGACCAGTCCAGCCTGTAGCTCTGCCTGCCTGGAGCACCACAGAGGATGCCAGCACCGAGTGCCTGTGTGCAGCCTGGCCTGGGGCTGAGGGCATGCCAGGAACACAGCCGGTTGTGCTGGTACCTTTCTGGCCGGGTGTAGGAAACAATGGAATCCAGAGGAGGGAGGGGGTCGAAGCCCATCACTGGCTGAGAGGTCACCTCCTGCAGGGGGAGGAGAAAGGAGGGATGAAGGAGAAAGGAAGGAATGAAGGAGAAAAAGAAGGGATGAAGGCTGTGCATCCAGCAGCAGCAAAGATGGGCGCCCACAGAAGCTGGGGGTGACAGGGGTTAGGATGGGCCCAGCAGGGCCACAAGTGCCACCACAACACGTGGAACCACAGCCCCTGTGTGCCATCAGGCCCCTCACCAGAGGCAGGGCTGCCGTGGCCTCCTTCATCTCCGAGAGGATGATGTGCCGGTAGATGTTCCTGGGAGCGCTCTGGTACCGGATCTTCCTCCTGAGGCGGGGAGGGGACACAGCACTGAGCCTGAGCAGGCACATTCCCACTTCTGCTGCTCCAGGCGCAGTGTCAGCAGCTTCCCTGGCTCCAGGGGACAAGGCCATACTGGATGGAGCTGGCTTAGAGCGAGCCAAAGGGGGTGGCAGCTGCTGAGCTCCAGAAAAAGAGCAGAGAGCTCAGGAACTAGCAGATTGACCTTGCTTTAGGACACCTCATGGCTCTCTCCTGTTTCTCAGCACTGGGAAGCGTTTCTAAGCTCTCACCTGCCCTGTGTGGCCATCCTTGCCCTTCCAGGCCACCTCCTGCCCCTCTCCAAGATATTTCCAGGGTACAGGTGACGGCCAAGCCTGGGGAAGGCAGTGCAGGATATGCAGCACAGCTTCAACTCTACATTCCCATTTGTGAAAAGCATGGAAGAGCCATTGCCTTCCTGGCCCCATGCTGTGACCTTTGGCATCAGACCAGCAGCTGTGGGGCTCCGAGGCCTGTCCCAGCTACTGGAACTGCTGCTGCCCAGGAGAGACCCTCTGTCCCACTGTGTCCCTGGCACAGGAACCCTGTGTGCTCACTTGTGCTCGGCCTCCTGCACCAGCGCATCCTGGGCCTCCACCATGCGCAGAACCTCGTGGGCCTGGGGCTCCAGCCAGGCCATGACAGCCGGGTCCTTCCACAGGGCGTGTGTCCTGCCCACGTACAGGGACGTCAGCTGGTTCAGGGCGGGCGACTGGCTGTGGGAGATGGCTGTTACTCACGGCCCCCTCCTCCTCCTCCTCCTGCTCCTGCTCCTCCCGGGATGCTGAGGGCTCAGCTCTGCGCCGGCCTTTGGCGTGGGAACATGAGAGGACTCGCAGGCTCCTTGCCATCCACCTTCACCAGAATTTCTGCCTCCATGTATTTTTAGGCTAAGCAGAGCCATGAAATGAGGGAACACTGCCCTGGCCCGAGGCAGAGCCTTTGCACGCTGAGGAAGACCATGTGTCAAGGGGACGCAGACTGGCTGGAGACAGCCTGCCCCGGGAGGACACGCGCGCCGCTCTCCCGCCCTGCACACACCAGCAGGCTCTGGGGTGAACTTCTGACCCGTCCACCTTGAGGTGAGATGGGTCTGTCAGCCTGACCCAGAGGCCATTATGGAAATCCATTATCAAAAGGATTATCAAATGAGGCATTATCAAATGAGCCTACTCAAGGAAACCAAACAAGCTCCTCCATTAGCTGTCTGAGCATGAAAGATCCCTGCCGCTGGCAAAATCGATCCCTTCCCTTTGCTGAGAACATCTCCAGGCCTTACCTGATCTGGGCATTCAGCCCAAAGAAGGGGTGGGAGGCAACCCTGGCATCGGGCTGCACGCTGCAGTGATCCAACAGCGGCATCAGAACTGCAAGACAAGGCAGAGAATTTGTCTGACTTGTTGGTGAGGGGCAGTGAGGGGTGGGGTCACTCCCCTCCTCAGGGCCAGAACCTCCCAGGGCATCAACAAGGACACAAGGAGGGGGTGAGGACACTGCTGGTCTCTGTGCTCACATGGGCATTATTTCAGTCACCCCAAGGAGCAGCCTAAAAGATGTTTCCAGCCCCCACAAACTGAATCTCTGTTGGAGAGCTGGTTCTTCCTGCTGCACACACCCTCCCCTGGGCCTGAGGGCTGTGTGCTCCTTTCATGGACAGCAGCACCCACAGGATGAAAGGGAGAGTGATGGGCACCCATGGGGAGAGCACATCCAAAACAGAGCTGTGCCTCAGAGGGAGAGCCAGGGAGACTGGCTTGACCTTGCTCTGGGCAGCCCTGAGGAGGTGAGACATCTCCCTGCTCTGAGATTCCAGCTCTCACCTTCCCCCAGCCTGCTCACCCCTGACCACTGCTGGTGGAGGAGCACTGGCTGCTCCGGGGAGAGAGGACAGAATCATGGAATCTCAGAACCGTAAGGGTGGAAAAGCCTCTGAGATCACTGAGCCCAACATTCCCACAGCACTGCCAAGGCCACCCCTAACCCACGTCCTCAGGTGCCGTGTCCACACAGCTTTTAAGTCCCTCCAGGGCTGGGGACTCCACCACTGCCCTGGGCAGACTGGGCCAGTGCTGGACAACACTTCCGTGGAAGGAATTATTCCCAATATCAAACTTTGAGGCTGTTTCCTCTTTTCCTGTCCCTGTTCCCTGAGAGCAGAGCGTGACTCCCCCGGCTGGCCCTTCCTGTCACAGACTTGTGCAGAGTTGGTCCTCCCTGAGCCCCCAGCTGCCTCAGCTGGGGTGAGGAGCCCAGAACTGCACTCGCCCCACCACACGGGGCACAGGCACTGCCAGACCCTTCTGCTCTGACTCAGGGCTCCCTCCTCAAAGGCCCTTGGCAACTTCCTGCCTCTGCACGGCCTGCCGGGAATGCAGGGCCGGCTGTCCCAGAGGAGGACAGGGACAAAGCCCGGGGGGATGGCCTCACCGCTGGGAGGGGACACACTCACCGCTGGGAGGGGACACACTCACCGCTGGGAGGGGACACACTCACCCCTGGGAGGGGACACACTCACCGCTGGGAGGGGACACACTCACCGCTGGGGAACATGACGAGCGCGAGCTGGATGAGCCGGGCCGCTCGCTCCCGCGCCTGGCTCCGCTCCAGCTCCGGGCGCTCTTCCTGCTGGCTCAGGAAGAAATAGGCCAGTGGCACCGAGAAGGCAAAATTGGGCAGCTGGGACAGATTCCGGTGACTCTGCAGGATCAGAGAAACAGAGTTACCCAGAAATGAGGCTGTGCAGCAGAGCTGGGCTGCGCGGGCTCCGGGCTCTGCCCGCTGGGGTTGAGTCAGTTCCCAGCCACTGGCTCGGTGCCCCCACAGCTGAGTGAGCAATTTTGAGTTCTTACAATTATTTGCAGGACCCAAGGATTACCGGAATCAACAGCCCAGCCTTTATGGATAGTTCCAAAGCTACTGGGATGCCAGCTGGGCTGTGAGATGCCCTCCAAAGGGCCCACCAGGTGGGGAGCTCCCCAGGCACCCATCCCCTCACCTGCTGGCCACTCACCTCCCACTCCTGGAAGAGGCGGGTCAGGAAGGGGTATTCCCTGGCCCGCAGGGACAGGAAGTCGATCAGCAGCAGCACACAGAGTGGGTCATTCTCAGGATCAAGGCTTGGGAGCACGGGGAGAGAACAAACTCAGTGTCACAACAGCTCAGAGAGCTGCCCTGATTTCTGAGTCAAACAGCCTCTCCCAGTGACATCCAGTGACTCAGCAAGTGGAGAGAACAGAACACGGTCGCTCCCTCATGGCCAGCAGGATGAAAGAGTGGTGATCTGTGTCCCTTTAGAGGGGACAGTCCCTTGCCACCACCCAGGAGGACGATCAGTGGCCACAAACTGAGTGGGCTGAAGCCACTGCCACACTTTGTTCTGATGAGCCTCCAAGCTCAGGGCACAGTTTGGCAGTCACAGGCCGTGCAGGGCCCCTCCTCACCCATCACCTCTCTGAGGGCACAGCACATCCTCAGCACAGACCTGTGCAGCTCTAAGGGGTGGGAATGAGCCCACACCAAGCCCAGGAGCAGCAGGAGCCCTCTGGGGTGACTGTCTCCCCAAACCCAGACACTCCACCCTCGGTGGAGGCACCCACCTCAGGATGAGCTTGCAGAACTCCAGGGCTGTGCGGGGACAGCCCCTCTTCTCCAGGAACATCAGGTGCTTGAAGAGAGCCAGGAAGAAAGCCCTGCATGGGGAACAGCAGCAGCACCCAGAGGCCAGATGTGGAAAGAAGCATTTTGTGCCACCCAAAAAAGGGCACACAGTCATCAAGAGCTCCTCCCCCACAAGCATCACATCCTGGTGTGGCATGGGGTGCCACTGACACCCCCATGCTCCCATCTCCTGGTTTTGTTATCTTTTTGTGCAAGAACAGGGACAGAACACTCATGACCTGCTCTGGAGACTGGGACCAAGACAAGTAAATCCCCCAAGTCCACGTCCTGCCTTGTCCCAGTGGTGTGGGGACAGTGACACAGCAGGGAGGACCAACACCTGAACTGGTGATACAGGTCACCGATGGCACAAAGCGTGTCAGCCAGAGGGACTGAAATGTGAGCACCCTCCAGGTAGAGCAGTTTGGGAGAGATGGCTTGGGTCAGCTGACTGGAAAATTCCCAGAATAAAGTCACCTTTCCCAGCAGCTGCAGAGCTGGAGTTACATAAAGACCCAGGCTGGGAGGAGTGTCAGTGCTGGGGGTGATGGCTGGAAACACACAGCAGGGATTTTTGTGACCATTTTGGGCTAAGGGGTACTAATGGCATGAGAAGGGGACAGGGAGGGACAGCTCCTACTGCAGGAAGGTATCCCATGGGAAAAGGAATGCTTGGTGCAGAAGCTTTCCACGCACGAGCTGCCTGTGCTCCAGCCCCATCCCAGGAGCCCCTCACAGAAAGGGACACTCAGGGGTCTCCCTGGATGAGCAGCAGAGGTGAATCTGGGTGGCTGTGGCCAAAGGGGGCTGCAGCTGAGCCTCCCTGCTCCCAGCCCTGCTGACCTGTTCTCCGGCCGCCGGTAGTCCAGCCTGCAGGTCCCGCTGGTGAGGCTGAACACGGGGTGGAAGGCGCACTCCAGGCTGTACAGCGCCCGCTCTGGGGACACCAAGGGACTGTCAGGGACAGGACAGGGACAGCACCCCAGCACAGCACTGCCCAGCACTCGGTTTGGCCCCAAAGACAGGAAACCAGCTCATGCCCAGCCCAGCGAGGCCCAAAGTTACTTCACACAACGTGGAGGCAACAGGTACCAGGGCAGGGAGCACTTCCACATTAGATCACACTGTGGGTGGGAAAAGGAACCATCCTGGGATTGAGGTTGGTCCAGGAAAAGCCAAGCTCCTGCCCTCCACTGCCCCTGCCAGGGCTCCCCCACAGCCTGCCAGGGAAGGATTTCACACCAACACATCTGCTCCTCACCTCACCCTTACCTATGAGATCCCGGGCCATCTCCTGGTCCTCCTGCATGCGGCACACGTCGCTGAGCTGCAGGAGGGAGTCCACGTGGTAGGGGTTCATCTGGAGCAGCAGCTGCAGAGAGCATTGCAGAGGTTCTGTGTCATTACTGGTGTCTCAGGAACTTGGTCACTGACCCAGGTACCTCCCAGCACCCAGCTCTGTGACACACAATGCCAGGAGCTTCCTTAATCCCACCCTGCCAGATCCATCCCCACGCTGGGAGGGAGGGCACAGGGAGCTCTGTCCCCACCACGTGCAGGATGGGAGCTCTCAATTGCAGCCTTCCCTGGGCAGCTTCCTCCCAGCTTTTCCAGCAGAGGCCATGCCAGGCCTTTGTTCATCTTCACTGTCCTCCTCCAGATCTCTCCCAGCTGCACCATTCCCTTGGAAAGGGAAGAACAAGATGCAGGCACTGTCACAGTTTGGGTTTTTTATCTACCCCTCAAAAGTTCTGAGCATTTGTTTGGGGTTTTGCATCCTCTGGATACTGAGAGGACATTTGGACACATCTATTACAAATCCAGGAATCAGCAATGGTAATGGATAATAGTAATAAATAAATATTTACTTCCAGGCTTTAGAAGATTAGTTTAATCTAAAAACTTTCTCAATTCACTAATTATATTATAAATAGGCTACTTTTCTCAAGTATCTAAAACCTCAGTTCAGCAAAAAATACTGAAACTACCACAAATCTCTCAGTCTAGTTTGGGGACTTTTTTTTTTTTTTGCCTAAAACTGAAAAAACAAAGCTTCCAAAGCTCCAGAAGTTTCCATCTGCAGGGTGGGGACCTGTGAGACCACCTACAGCACAAAGACTGGATGTTCCAGCCTGGAACCACTTGCCTGCTTCTTAATCTCTTCCTTAAGGGGTAAAACTCTTAAGCTCCTTTCTAGTCCACTTTTTGGGGGGACTCAGGGTCACTGTGATGGGAAAAAGCCAAGAAAAGATCACCAAGACCCTTTTAACCTACCAGCAATTGCAAAAAAAAAAAAACCTCACTGAACAAGAGGCTCCCCAAAAGTAATGTTTTATGTGCTGAAACCACAGCAACAAGGCAGAGCTGGGCTCCAGCTCACTGTGGTGATCATGGACAAACTGTCTGGAATTGCCAAATCCATCTGTTAGACCTTACCCTTGATGGAAAAGGGGAAGACTTCCAGCTGTACGAATGTCCTCAAATTCAGCCAGACCCCCCTAAGAGGGTCAGAGCATCCAGATTAAAATACCAGGGAAAGCCTGTCCTGTGTGGGGGACTGAGCTTGAGCTGTCCTTGGGACACTCACTGCTGCACAGGAATTACCTTGGCTCACTTAATTCAAATCCCTCAATCCAGGCAGAAGTGCTGAGCTGCAGAGAGCCCTGCATGGTGTGGCCGAGGGTGGGAAGCAGAAGGAAGTAAACTTTATTTAGCAGACAATGGGCTCTTTAAAGAACATCTCCAGGGCATGTATCCCAGCTCATGTGGCCAGACCTTTCAGAGAAACATCCCTCAGTTATGGTTTAGCCGGGTGCAGAGCAATTTTGCTGTTGCTTATCACTCCAAACTATAAATGTTACCATACAGCTTAATGAGCTCGGGCACGCATGAAGGACTCCCAACACAAAAGCCTGTTCTGCTGAAATACCAAGAAAAGCCACATTTTTCATCCTTGCAGGAGTTTATAAATAGAACAGCTGTTAGTTTGGATTCCCAGTTCACGATGGGTTTATACAATATTCCTCCTCTCCCAGCTAAGAGCTGAGACAAGGCCGCTTTGTTCCCACCCTCCCAACCAAACGGACAGCTCCTGTGGGTTCCTCTCCCAGAAGGTGACCTGGCACATGCTTGGCAGAGCCACCAAGGCTCAGCCACCAGCCACCAGACCTCCTCTGCACTAAGGAGGTCACTGACTAACAAGGGGACAGCACAGCTCAGCCCTCAGCGCTGCCTCACCCCACACAGAGGGACACAGGGCTCTGCTGTCCAAACTAGTCCTAACAGTCCAAACAAGACTGGAAAAAAATAATCCAAGGCTCTGCAGAGGGATCTGGACAGGATGGATGAGGGGAATGAGGCCAGTAGGATGAAGGTCAACATGGTGACATGCTGGGTCCTGCCTGTGGGTCACACCAACCTCATGAATGTTACAAGCTGGGGGAAAAGTGGCTGGAAAGGGACCTGGGGATGCAGGAGACAGTGGATGGACACGAGCCCAGGTGGGCAGGAAAGCCACTGGCACCTGGCCTGTGTCAGCAATGGTGTGGCCACAGGAGCAGGGCAGTGCTCATCCCCTGTGCTGGCAATGCTGGGGCACTTCCAATCCCGGGGTCAGTTCTGGGCTCCTCACCCCAACACAAACATCAGGGGGCTGGAGCATGTCCAGGGAAGGGCAACAGAGATGGAAAAGGATCTGGAGCAGCAGAAACAGCTGGAGGAGGGCTCAGCCTGGAGAAAAGGAAGCTCAGGAGGGACCTTCTGGCTCTGTACAACCCCCTGACAGGAGGGGACATCC
>VXBQ01012496.1:145-29960 GCA_013400175.1 Phainopepla nitens
CCGTCTCATTCCCTGCCGGGAACGGACGGGAACAGGCGGGCAGCCGCGCAGCCGGAGGCTCCGTGTAAGCGCACCCAAACCCCGGCTGTTGCCGTGTCTGTAGCCCCTCGCCCTCGTTCCCAGGCCCTGAGAGCTCGGTCCCGCGGGCCCAGCCCCGGCAGGGCCCCGCTGCTCCTGCGGGGACATCGCGGAGCCGCGCTGGCCGGCCAGCCCCACGCCACACTGCAGGCACCCCACAGAATCACCCCGCCGCGCTGCCTGCTGCTGCTCTGCCCTGCCTTAGACACTTTCGGGTCTCATACACTTCGTTCCGCTACTCGTAGCAGGGTTAGCTTTGGCGCTGGGCCACCTCCCAGGTCAGGCTAGGTTACCTTCCTCACCTGCGGTGTTGCGCGCCGGGCGTTTGGCTGAGCTGTTTCAGCGCTCCGACTCGGGAGAAACCTCATTTTTTAATTGTTGCGTGAGTTTTCTGCCAGCTTGGCATGCTGGAACAGCTTTTCTGAGCCAGCATGAGTAAGAGGGTGGGACGAGGGAGAGCACAAGCACAGCCGCCAGCGGTTAGCTTGGCTCGGGCGATGGTGAAACCGCAACATCCGGAGCAGTGGGCAGAGGGAAATCTCCCGGCGGCTCCGGGCACAGCGCCTGGCTGTCCCCAGGACGTGCCGGGGTATTGGTCATCCCAGGCGGCACCGAACTTCCTCCTGGCAGGAGTCGGCATTAGCTCTGCGCTCTTCAGCAGGAGTCACATGAAGGCAATTGTTGATTTATTTAAATAAAAGGAGTTGGCAGCCTAATCAGTTTGGAAATTAATTTCCTTGTTAATTTGGGGGTTTTGACTTGCTCATGAATATTCACAAATGCTCATCTTGTTGTGGTTTGTTTTTCATTTTTTTTCTCTCTCCTCTATGTAATTTATTTTTGTGATTGTCAGATCACCTCTGAAGGTGACATTTCTCTCCACGTTCTGCAACGCAGCAAATGTATTCAATCTTATGCCTTGGAAGAGGAACTCCCGCCTGGCACTGACATCTCTTTTACTTTTGTCTTCTTTGCCAGAGAGTCCTTTATAACCTCCTTCCTCCCTGCACGCTGCCTAGGAAGAAACAGGACTGAGTCTCCTCGAAGAGGGCTGGCCTGGACTTGATAACCGGGAGTGCTTGTCAGGATGCCCTATACCTGGCAAGGGAAATTCTCACTTGAGGATTGGGACAAAAAGTGGTTAATTCTTCTTAGGGTGCCTGGAGTTCTCCGCTCCCCCTCCCGCCCTGCACTGCCGAGCACCCTTCAGCAGCACGTGAGGCAGCGTGACTAACATCTGCCACAGACACTTGATTTGTCTTATCTCCTTTCCTTCGGAGGAGGCAAAGTCAGAGAAACACGGGTGTGTGTCTCTGGAGAGTACAGCTGATCTCTTTACCTTCTTTCCCAGCTCTCTGTTGCCTGCCTTCACTTACCCTGGCAGCCCTCGCTCCTTCCCACACCAGGGAAGGGCATCCTGGTTGCCACTGCGGGTTTCTCCCTGGTGAGACGTGCCCGTGTGTGTGTGTTCAGGGCTTCTGGGATTTCACAACACTGACCGGCTGGGCTCAGCTAAGGAGTGTGGTGAATAAAAACCTGTGTAAAAGCGCTGGTGCCGGGGGCAGGAGGAGCAGTGTGGCGTGAAGAGGTGCCCTCCTTACGCCGTGCCCATGCAAGGAGACAGGCTTGGCCGCGAGCTGGCCCCACAGCGAGTAACGTGATGTGTAACAGGTAGTGGAGACCCCCAGGCCCAGCCCAGTCTCCAGACCAGCTCATTTCTTTAGAAAGGCCAGCTTTGGTTACAGCCCCCATCTATCCTGCTTGCTCGGAGCTGCGTGAGGAGGGGTGGCCAGGCTGCCCCACCAGCCCAGGCTGGGAGCTGGGGAGGGGCTGACACAGAGGTTCACGGCTCTGCAGCAAGGAAATAAGCCAGCAGCAATGCAAAGTGACTGCAGGAGGTAAGGGAGCCCTGGGGTAGGTGGTAGGTGGAGGTTAGTGGGGCCTCCCTCCTGGGAGCAGAATCATGTGAATAACACAGCCGGGTTCCCACCTCCTGCTGAGGGCACCAGCTCCCGACAAGCTCAGAAAAGAAAATGTGTGCAGAAAGTCAGCCGGTTGCCACGACAGTTGCTCTCTCACAACCTTTGTAACAGCTTCTGCTGAGCAGCTTTGGCCCGGGAGGGTGGCAAACACACACCTCCACGCTGGCTGCCTGTTCCATCTCCCACCCTTGTTGCCTCCTCCACAATCACATCTGACTGTCACGTTCCCACCTCAACGCTTTCCTTCTTTATCTACTCTCCTGATTTCTCCATTTCTCTCTTTCTTCACCACCCCTGGCCCTTCGGTTATGATGGCAGACCATCCTCCCGTGGTGCCACTGTTCTCGCTGTGCTTGAACACCTTTTGTGTGCTGTCTGTGTGTAAACCGCACTGCTCACGGTGGCTGTCCCGGTTATATAGGTGGTATTTTGTGTCACAGCATCCTGCTTGGCTGGCTTCTAGGGCTGGTAAACCTGGCCCGATGTGTTCATTAAGCTGGCTCAAGTGGTACCTGAATTTGTTGGGGGTACTGACCAGTGGGCAGAGATGGACAGATAGACTTGGAAGGTGTGATGGTGTAGTGACACACATTTTAAGAATGACGGCTGTTCATTCTCACCCAAATTGTTAGCTGCTAGTAGGACAATATTAGGTTTATCCTGCAGCTGGTATTTTAATCTTGAGAGTACATTTCTCAGCAAGGCATGTTGTCCTCACTCTTTTCAGGGAACTGACATCTCTTTGGCAATCGGCTGATTAAATCCCCTGGCAGCACACAGCAGAGGGCATTTCAGCACGTCATTCTTGGTAGTTTTTTTTCCTTTTTTTTTTTTTGGTTCTTTTTTGTTTGGTCTTTTTTTCTGCTGCATGGAAATAGATTGCATTTTCCCCTGCTTGGTAACTTTTCTGCTCAGTGTTGTTTAAGCTTTTAGAAATACACGGTAATGGGGAGTTACAGATGCGTGTTATCCTGCACATGCTTGGTTGCCTGAATCATTTCATTATAGTGGCATCCTGCTCTCTTAAGGGCAAGGAGCAGAAACCACGCACCTGGGCAACACTCTGGAATTTGAAGTGTATGCAGCAGCAATCCAGTCCTTTCTCACTGAAAGAAGGATTTCTCACGTTTCTCTGTGACTTTGAACTTGAAGGTGGGATGGTGCTGGGCAGGAATGTAACAACCTGTGATTGGATCAGCCTTGGCTCCAGGCTGAGCTCATTTGGCCACCCTAGTGTAGTAAGGGCAGTTAATTACTGAAACTTCTGGCCAATGTGCCAAGAATACAGAGCCCATAATTTCCAAGGAGGAAAAAGTATCACTCACTGGATGTGTCAGGACAGCAGCAGTGGCTGAGGACCTTCAGCACAGGGCAAACATCACAGTTACATCAGAAGTGCCTGAGAGGATCTCTCTTGAGCGGGCACAGCCAAAGCACACCACGCGTGCACAGGCAAAGCCTGCTCCAGTAGTGCCGTAAGTTCTCTGTGGCAATAACCCCTGTATTTTATTAGATCCCCACAAAAGCTATCAAGAAGCATTTTAAACATGGTTCAGCAGTGAAGGTTCCTTGAGGCCTAGGCTGCATCAGCAAAGGCGTAGTCAGCAGATCAAGGGAAATCATTATTCCCATCCACCTGAGAGGTGTGAGGCCCCTCCCCGTGTGGAAGATTGCACCCAGGACTGGCTCCTGAGTACAAGATGGATATTGACAAACTGCAAAAGGCCCTCATGGTGGAGGGCTAGGGCACACAGTGCACAAGGAGAAGGCTGGAAGAGCTGGGTTTGTTAAACAGAGGGGACCAAGAGGGTGTCTAGTTGCTCTCTGCCCCTACCTAAAGGAAAGCTGTAAAGAGGAAGCCAGACTATGAGAAGGCAGCAAACAAGGGTCAAGAAACAAGGGACAACTGTCGAAACAAAAAAAATTCTAAACATGTATAAAAAAAAATTTCTTCCCCTTGAGAGCAGTTCAGTAGGGGAAGAGGTGTCTAAAAAGACTGGGATATCTCCATCCTTGGAGATGTTCAGAAGCTGTGTGAGCAAGGCCCTGAGCAAGCTGGTCTAGCTTTGCAGTTACCCTGCTGTAAGCAGGGAATTAGACTAGAGACTTCTAGAAATCCCTTCCCACCTGACTTTTTGTGTGGGTCAGTGTTTTTGTGCTGCTGATCTGCCACGAGCCAATGTTCAGTGTCTTCACAATAGTGGGAGCCAGAAGGGCAGTATGCTTGTTTGGCCCCGTGGAAATGCATCTGTGCTGACAGCAGCATTAGCATCTGTAAAGCCTTTCTGCACGAATGTCTCTCCTCCAGCTGGCTCGCCACCCTCTGTAGCACAACTTGTCCCATTTTATACCACAGATGAATCTCCTCACAGCAAGATCTGGTTGGTTTGGGGGTGACTCCTTAGGCTGTGACACTCGTGTTTTTCTGAACAGCAGCAATCACTGAAATGTCATTTAAAACTATATTGCAGCATATTGGAGTTCCCTCCCTACACAAAACCTTCACCCCTTCCGAAACAGAGAGGCTTTAATAGCTCCTTAAATTCTTGGTTTAGGTGTCTGCATGTTTCTTTGCAGTCAGAGAGTCTGTGATGCGTTTCAGGGGATCTCTGTTCCCTTTCAGAAGTTAAACAGTCACTTCTCAGCCCCCCTGTTTTTGAGAAACATGCCTCTGGGATAGCCTAAATTGTGGCGTTCAGCTCACCAGGAGAGCAGAGGGGTGGGTGCTCGGCTGGTGCACTCCTCACACCACCTTCAGTGTTCACCACAGTGCTGCTAAAACACCGCTGGGTCTTTACAGCTGCCTTGTGTCATTTCTCAATAAGAAGGATGATGCCGAAAAAAGGTGGGAGAAGAGGATAGAAGAAAGGGTGGAGAACAGTAACTTGATGTATTAAGGCAAAAGCAAACCTCAAGGAGCTCTGTAGAAGCAAGACTTGTGCTCACCACCTTACCTTGATATCTGTGGGGTTTTTTTTTTCAAAGCTGTCTGAGGAAGCAGCAGTTTTGGGAGCAAAGATTTGCAGCATATCCATCAACTTCAGAGTAAGCATGTCAGGTCTGGGAAAAAGGAGCTATATTTCAGGAAGAGAGAAAACAAAGTACTCTGGGCAGCTGCAAACCCATTAGTCTAGTCTCAGCAGAGTATAAGGTTAAGAACAAATTACAGAAGGAAAACAGAATTAAAGCTACAGCAGTAAGTGGAAAATGGAATCAAATACAAAACGGGTTTATCAACAAAAGCACTGTGTGCCCTTAACTTGATCCTTTTCTTTACCTCCTTTCCCTTACCTGGGTGAAAAGAAGAAATTGGTAAATCTAATCTAGTTGGATTTCAGTAGGGCATTTGATGCAGTAAGGGCTGGAAGGCAGCTAGTTAAGCTGAAGTGAAAGGAATTAGTAGAAGAATTTTAGGTGGGTAAAATGCTGGGGAGAGGCAGATGATGTGTGGAGTCAAAAGGGAGCTGCCACCATGGAGGAATGTCACTGGCCTTGGGAATAATTCTGCTTGCCGTAATGGTTCTAGCTCAGCAAAAAGCAGCATGAAAAGGAAGTTTGCTGATTAAATGCATTTAGGAGAATTACTCACAGTCTGAAGCAGAGAAGTGTGAGGTCCTGTTCTTTGCTCCTGCTAACAGGAATGTCTTTAACACGCAGAGATTCTCTGGTTAGAAATGACAGAAGAAGAGACGGATCTGGGTGCATTCATCATTCACGAGATGATTATGAAGCCCCGATGTGACGTGATCACAAAGACAACAGCCTTAAAGAGATCATTACGTTAATCTTATTTAGGATGCTATATACAATTTGTCACTCATATTCACAAGTGGGCTCGGGGCTGGCAGCAGTGTGGGGGAGCTGGAATAACAGAGCCTGTCTCTTTGCCTACCCCTGCTTTCCATATGAGTGGACATGGAGCCTTCCTTAGCCTAGCAAAAGGCTGGAATGGATGAACTTCTCTCTAAAAATCCATTTTATGCACAAGGATGTGCAAAGCGAAATGAGCCATCATAGAAGGGAAGGAGCTCAGCCATGATTTAGTTGGGCAGTCCTTTTCTCTCCTCAGTTTGACTCTTTTTAAGGCTGCACAGATTTACCTCTCCCTGCAATTTGCTGGGCTTCCTTGGCAGGCAGAGCAGGTTAGCACGACAAGCACAGCATTATAAGAAAAGATGTGCTGAACACTGGCCCACAAGCCCACATTTTTCTGCTCCATCCCCCAAAGAGTTTTTCCTTCAAGGGTTAGAGATCAGTCCAAAGACTTGTGCTCTTTATGCAAGTGACTTCTTGGTTGTTTCTCACACACAATGCCTGCTCCCATAAGCTCTCTCAGAAAGGAAGTTTAAAACCCAGCATCTCAGAAAGAGCTCGGTTCTTTAGAGAAATACACACAAGGGTTTCATCGTGCTGGTTTTCACGTTGGGGAGAGAGGGGTAGGTCTTGAGCCTGGCTTACACCTGGATGGGATTAGTGCTGATCTAACACTTGACTGAGGTTGAGGGGGATGCAGTAAGTCTAGCTTGCTGCAGCTTGCTTCTGACAATGATTTCTGAGGTTTATTTAATTTAATTGGGGGAAATGAAATTGGGACAAGACCTCGGGCAATCATGTAATTCAGCCTCCTGACCCGACGACAAGATTAAGTAAGCACAACTCATTCCTGACAGATATTTGTTGAACCTGTTCTCAACAGCCTACGGTGACAAGGCTCCTTGGCCAATCCAGTCCAGAGTTTTATTGCTCGATAGTTAAAAAGCTTTTTCTACCACACAGCTTAAGCTCTCAGTGATGAAAATGAATCTACCGATTTCCACAGCCCCGTTGAAAAGTGCCTTTCCCCCCTGACAGTGCAATCTTCTCAGACCAGCTGTATATACTTTTTGGCAATTGTGTGCATCTTTTGGCAATTCCAGCTGTGGTTTTTTTCCACTGTTTGTGCCTTTCACTGTATCAAAAGCCTTGGAGTCAAGACGTATCGCATCTACTACACAGTCCGCTAGTGCAGTTACCCTGTCAGACAGCGAGATTAGATGGGCTTAATGTGATCTTCCTGATGAATTGAAGTTGGAGGGTTTTTTCAGGTTTGGAGTGCACATTGGAGGGGCAGCTAATTCATACATGCAGCTGCTGCCTGACAGGGATGAGAAAGAGGCTGGGGGAAAGGGGCTTGGGGCTGTGGCCAGCTGAAGGGGAAGGAGGCAAATCCAGCCAGGACAAAATGCAGTGCTGGGCAAGTAGTCTGCTGTTTGGGTCCTAGGGATAACAGAGTCTGCCAGGAGCCCCGTGGTTCTGCACTGCAAAGCGTGGAGGGACGGTCTGCTACAAGTGTTTTAGCAGTGTGTAACATCAGAGATGCATCAAGTGAACCCCTCTGGAATTCATTAGGGACTGAAACATGCTGAGAGGTTTTCAGAGCTAACAGGCTTGGGCTGCATCACTCTGGGTGGCTTTTCAGATTTTATTGTATCCCAGAGTTTTCACAGCATCTGGAGCAGATCCCTCTGGGCAAGGCTCCCAAGTTTCAGGTAAACATCACATTCAGGGAAGTACTTTTTTAGATGTGTTTACAACATCAGCAGGGAGAAGTCACCAGCTGCCTTGCTTCCTCTCGCAGTACTGCACACAGCTTATCTCCCAGGGTTACTTCATCATCCTCCTTGTGCTGTAGTTCCCAAAGAGCTAAGCTCAGCAGCAGTCGGGTTAGCTAGTCACAGCACATCTTGCAAGCTTGCCACTGTTTCTCCCTCATATCACATACCTGGGCACTCCTTTTTCCCCAGCAGGCAAGGCACATAGCCATATGGCAGGAGGGAACAGCTCCTGATGAGAAGCAGAGCAAGGTGCAGACAGTTTCCCTGTCCATTGTGTCCTTTTCTCCCATACCAGCTTCATCTTTCCCTCGTTCCACCTCATCCTGGGATGGAAAAGTCACCCTGTCCTCGTTAGAGGCTAAGCCTGCTGCCTCCTGACTGTATTTGTGCCAGAGTACTCAGCCCTGGGACACAGGGCAGACTGGGGACCTGCAGTCACCCATTCTGTCACATGGCTGCTGCAGTTTTAGCCCATTTCAGCTATTGCTGCCTGAGACAAAGCCCAGGCATGGCTTGGGGTGGCACTCATCAGAGACCATTCCCAGTCAGTGGTTTCAGAGGACCACAGAGTGGCTGAGGTTGGAGGGGAGCTCTGGAGGTTGTCTGGTCCCACCTGCCCCTGCTGAGGAATCACCCAGAGGGCCTCTCTCAGCCAGGAGTCAGTGTTGGGTGCTGACCTCCCACTAGACTTCGTGCCACTGCTCACCACCCTCTGTGCCCGGCCATTCGGCCAGGTTTCAGCCACCTCGCTGTTTGCTCATCCAGCCCACACATCAGCCCACAGATCAGATCCTTGTCTGGGGGGATTTCGTGGGAGTCAGTGTCACAGGCCCTGTTGAAGGTGAGTATCATAGAAGGTTATCAAGTTGGTCAAGCATGACTTCTCCTGGGTGAATCCATGCTGACTGTTCCTGATGATTTTCTTGTCACACAATGTGCCTGGAAATTGTTTCCAGGATTACCTGTTCCATCATCTGCTCAGGGATCAGGGTGAAGCTGACTGACCCTGGATCTTCCTTCTTGCCCTTCCTGAAGACAGGAGAGATGTTTGCTTTCCCCTTCAGGTACTTCTCCCGGATGCTATGACCAATCAAGAGTTATCGAGAGTGGCCTCACAATGACTTCTGCTGGCTCGCTCAGCACTTGTGGGTGCATCCCATCAGGATTTGATGTATTTCTTCTGTTTCAGAGGCAAGCAGATCCAACTGCCTGTATCCATAAGCGTGTTCTGCCTGTTTGACAGAGCCCTGTCCTTTTCTCATTTTGCACTCTCCATCCTTATGTTCCTCACACTCCACAGTGCTGTCTGCTTCCTGGGTAGTTTTCCACTACTCAAGCTGAGTGCACAGGAGTTGCAAACTTGTTCCTGGGCCCTCTTGCTAGACCCAAGAGCTCCTGGATTATTTATTGATCCTCCACACGGAAGCTTCTCTAGACAGGGCTTTAGGGAATCCAGCTGTGGCCAGGTGTTCTGTCAGGAGGAATGTGGGACCCAAGGGCACATGTTTCGTGCCCAGTGCCTCACTGGAAGCAGCAAGTCCTTGGATCAGGGCAGTGAGTCCAGAGATGCAGCAAGTAGTGTTCGGCAGGTTCAAGTGCTTCCTTCTCACTCAGCTGGCTGAGCTGCTCCTCCCAGACAGGCTGGCATGATCTTCACATCCTCAGGGCAGCTCTCAGTCTCACCTAGATACTCAAGAGTTCCTAGAAAATCTTTTGCATCATTGCCGGGCCTCATTTTAGCAAGGATGCTTGTGTTTTCCAGGAACTCCCTCAGCACCACGGTCACCTGGGGCTTCGTTTCCTCCAGCCTTGCAGGCAGAGTGAGCATCTGTCGCAGAAGCCTTGGCTCTGTCTGAGGAGCAGCTAGCAGCTGCCACCTGAGAAATCACTCTTTGCTCATTCCCTGTCTCCTTTTTCTGGAGTGGAGCCCTCCAGGCCTGCCAGCTGACAGCCCTTCGCCTCCCCCAGCTCAGCTCCCGTTGTCTGCACTTCCTTGCTGTGGCAAGTATGGCCAGCTCCCTTTTGGGTCAGCACAAGGGCAGGTACTGCACACACTACACATGCAAAAAGCTATAGAAACTAGAGAATAAATTTGAGACAGGCTACTTGCTCCCTCAAAACTTCTGGAGATCAGGAGCCCAGCACGAAGCCTGTCTAGGGCTATATTTGTGACTGTCCTTCATATTGAACTTCCTATAAGTCACTCTTTAGAGAATACGTGCCCAGCAGCAAACACTGTAAGAAAATTTGTTTTAAACATTAGCAATTTCTAAAGCACTTAGGTTTTAATGCAGTGAGAAAGGTGAGCTGGAAATGGCAGCAGTATGGGCAACAGGGCAGTGTTGTACAGAGGGAGTCCCTCTGGCCATTCTTTGCTTCTGTGATTGAAGCTTCTGCAATCACTGTGTATTAAAATCTCCAAAATTTTCAGCCCTGGCTCTTATGCAGTGCAGATCTCTGTAGCCATCCTGGCAGTCCTGGTCTGAATTCCCTTAATATGGAGCCTGGGATGGGGCTGAAGCTCATGGCAGCTTCCTAGCATCCTTCACCTTAGACACAGCAGCCTCTGTGGTAGAAACAGCATGACTGCAACGGCACAAAGGGCAAACAGCCTGATGCTGTGCCAAAAACCGCAGGAGTCCTCCCCAGCCGTGGTTGTGCCAAACCTGCTGGGCTAGCTAAACATGCTGCTGGACATGGCTTCCCCCCACCCCAGTGACTCTGCAGTGCAGTGGGTCAGGACCTGCTCCCTGGGTGAGCACAGGCACGCTCTTCCCAAAGCGCTGATGCCACACGGCTGCATTTTTATGAGCTGGCACTTGCCAGAAAGTTGTTGCAGAGTGGAGTGCCTGGTGAAATCTTTACCCCAGGATGTCCTAATCACATGTAATCTCCTTCTGTCCTTGACAGTGGTGCACTGAAAGAACCTGTATATCGTATCCCATGGGCAGAAACACTTTGGCTTTCATCCCAGAGCTGGCAGGCAGAACCCCCCTCCCCTGCCCCCAAGGGACTGGCTCTCCCCTCCGTGCTCACCCCCTCCGGTCCCAGGTATCCCACTGATCCGCACAGAGCACTTTACACTTGACTCAGCGAATGCAGACAGAGAACTGACAGTCCCTCTGGCAGCTGCCAGCTCAGAAGGTGCACAAGTAAGGTTGCCTGGGCATGTACTTTAGCTCTAAATGCCCTGTTTTTCCACAAGTTTGCGTTTTGATGAACACAATGTTCTGGGAATGAATGAGCTATCACCAAGCAACATTAACTCTGTGTTAACAAAGGGTTTTGACATTGAATTTAAGCCTGAGGACAATGCTGGCACGAGAATGAGTTATCACAGGATGGGCCATGGGTACATTGAGGATGGAAATTAGAAGGAGCTCCCCACCTGCCAGTGCAAGGATCTGGAACAGCCTTCCAACAGCAGCAGTGAGGCCAGGAGACAACTTGTTGTGGGACTGGAAGTCTCTGAGCAAGAGGATGCAACGGGGCTGCCTGCCACAGGCCAGGAGATCTCTGCCAGTCCTCTCTTATGCAATTGCAGGACATTTTCATAACGACTTTGCCCTCAAAGCAGCTCAAGCCACGCTGGGTGCTTGGGGCTTGCCTGGAAGTGGGGCTGTATGGGGCTGTGGAGTGGTGTCCTGGGGATACTGCAGAGTGCTGCAGGGCTGTAATTACCCAGGGAGTGCAGGATCTGCATCCTCCTGCCTCCAGCGTGCAGAGAGCCAAGCACAGAAATTGGAGGGGACAGGATGTGACAGGCAGGCCCAAGACCAATTGCTTCTGGTGATGGCTGGGTGTCTTGCAGATCTAAGGGGATTTCTGATGAGCAGAAGAAGGCAGCTCCACACTGCAGCCCAGGGCAGAGTGAGCTGGGCACTCAGGGGCTTTGAGGCCAACTCCCCCACTGGCTTGGTGCCCAGCCAGGGTACTGGTTAGTGGCCAGGGTCCATCCATAGCCCTTTCCCAGAGTGTGCAGGCAGTTGAATGAGACCACCTCGGCACAGGATGGCAAAAGGGCGCGAGAGAAGGGAGCATCTGTCATGGGGAAAGATGACAGCAGCTCTCCCAGGGCAGCTGCAGGCTGGGTGCTACAGTGAACCAGCTGCACCTGCCTGGGAGCACTGCCTGCCTCTTCTTTCTGCTGCCAGCCCTGGACACCAGCAGCCCTGGACAGCAGCAGCCCTAGGATGTGGCCCACAGCTCCAGCCACCCCTGCCTCCCACCCGCACTCAACTGCCCAGCGCAGAAATCCTCTCACGAAACACTTCACTGCCAGATTACAGTGGATTATGTGAGCGGGGATAAAACGGGAGTTACAGCAAACTCAGTGGTTGGCTGTCTCTTTTCTGTTCTTTAACAGATGATTAAGGCCTTGCCAGAGTGACGTCTACATCGTTCCTCAGTGATGAAGGTTAGGGGTTTCAAGCCTAGCTGCTGACTCATATCCAAGAAGAGGAGAAAAGGGAAAATTAGCATGAAGAATGTTGCTGAAATGGCTTGAATGTGTTCAGAGATTAGCGTAGACAATATATTGCTGCCTGTGTTATGGCTGGTATGTTTAGTAGATGTTTTTAATGGAACCTGTTATATCTGCAGACCCACTGCCAGAAAGGACAGATTGTTAACAAGCTTCTCCAGAAAGCATCTTTAATTTCTGACGTAACACCAGTGCTTTCTTCTAAGCCTAGATGCCTTTGGATATTTTGGTGAGCTGTTGAGCCACTGGATGGCAGGTCCTTGTCCAGAGTCTAGCCTGGCTCTGCAGGGATTAAAATTTGCTCCCCACAAGTGCGTGTCTGCAGACCCTTCTGGGGCACGAGTTTGGTGCTCCAGCTTCCCCATTAAATACTCAGTTTCTGGCTACACTAACTGGCAAACTCAGCAGAGGCCTGGAACATGACCTTCATCTAAGCTGTGTCACCTCCAGTGCGCGTTGCTTCTGGATCAAGGCTGAGGCAGGCGGGGGAGGCTCAGGCTGCTGCTCCTGAGATAACTGGAAGGATCAGGGGAGCTGGGTGAATGCTCAGTCTAAACAATGGCTTCAGAGTCAGGGCTGTGATCATACTCAAATTAATTTCAAATATGCACAGTAACACAAGAAGCAATTTGCATAAGACGTCACATGGAGTTGCATACAATTTCGCATATTTAAACAAAGTACAATAAAGCACAGCTCGGGCGGGTATGTGAAATCATTTGTGCAGTGAACCGTGCAGAGAAACGACGTACAATTATCACCAAAGAGGAAAACAAATGGCAGCAACCACCCAGGATGCAAAGTCAACTCAGAAGTTGTGAAACACCAGCTTCTTCCTTCATCCACCATCCTGATAGATGCTTGGAGTCAGGTTATCGTGCACTTCTTTTCCAGCAGGCCCCTCTGGTGCAGAGGATGGTGCTCGCTGTTTCATACCATTACTCACTCCTTCCTTCACATTTACATCCTTGGCTTCACCTTTGCTAAGCACTTTCTTCATGCTTCATTCTTTCTGGGCTTTCCAGTGCATAGATTTCCAGGTCTGAGGGACTCCTCCCTCACTGGAGCAGGCACTGCTCCAGTACCTGCTCCAGGTGGTACTGTCCTCGCCCTTTAGTGGTAAAGGCTAGAGGCCAAAAGACTGGCTCTGGGAGCACAAGGACAGGCTCTGACAGCCTCATTTTTGGTGGTCTCAGTGCTGTGCATGTTCAGAGCGTGATCCTAAGGCTTAGCGCTTGGTACCTCTGTAGGTCACATGATGTGGACTCCGCCTCAGCTCCTGGAAAAGGATGGCCAGACAACAGAGATAAGGAAACAAGAAAAAGGAACAGCATCTGTTAAGTGGGAATGTATCATCCTTTGGAGCAAACATCAGAGGGCTGGGACCTTTAAACCTGCAAAAGAGACTTTCAGCCCCTGACCTACATTTTGTGACAGTCCTGCATCTGTCACACATGGGTTGGGTCAGTGCTGCAGCAGTGAGGCTGGGCTCTGAGGGCTGACCCATGAGCACGTGCTTTCCCTTTCCTCCCCAGGAGGCAGGCAAGCAGGGGAGGATCCAGCTGCTGCTCCTGAAACAGCTGGAAGCATCAGCAGAGCTGGGTAAGTGCTCAGGCTAAACTGAGGCTTCACTTTTGGCAGCACCCTGGTCCCAATGAGCTCCCAGAGCCCTGCTTCACCCATCTTGTCTTCATTTACCTGGCACTTTCAATGGCCCCTAGCTCTAAATTTCTGTTCTGATCCCTTCCTTTGATCCTACTTCTCCTTCCAGCCCCATCATTTAATCCAAGCCACAATTTCTGGTTCTGCCCACTCTCTCTTCACCCTGCCTTTTCTTGTCCTCCTTCATATTCCTGCTCCCTCATACCTCTCTTTAGGCCTTTGCTTGACAGCCTCAACTCCTTATATTTTAGTTAGGCAATTTGTTTCTCTCTGCAGGACTGCCTGAGTACCAACAAAGAGCTGTCACCAAAACCTTGGAAGAGGCAGTGTTATGCTTAGTCACCCTTTTGTTCCAGCCCTCCTCTAACTTGCAGGTACAAGGGGAAAATCTCTCTCTTCCCCATATCCTGCATTCAGAATTACTGCACCGCACAGGGAGCTGGCCAATGTGAGTCGATTCAAGAAACCCATGTTTATCCAGGACAGTATTTTTGGTCTTCAGTTTTGTCATGGAGACCCTGATGCTTGGTATAAGAGAAATCTCATTATAAAGAAACCTCTTAGGGTTCCTGCTGTGTATCCAGCCAACGCAGGGTACACAGACGGTTGGATCTCAATTGTGTGATGCTTGTGTGATTTGTGTAATATGTCACATAAGAAACAATACATAAGAAAAGAATTGGCAAAGCAGAAAAAGGATGGGAGAGAAACCACTTCAGGCTTAGATAACTCATCCTGATATTCCCAAATGTGTCTGAATCAACATAATAAGACCAAAGGCACAAACCTCCTCTGTAGGTGTATTTAACCACTGCATTCACGTTTTGTTTAGCGAACTCATTCAGGGCGAAACTGTGTCCTAACCTGGCTAGATTGACTCCCCCGACACTATCAGAGGCCACGCACCACTGCCCACTGGTTTTGGGAAGAGCTCAGAAAGTTTCTGCAGTCTGTGTCACTTTACCAAGGCTTAGAGAGTACCTGAGAGAATCACGATGCCTGTGATTCTGGTGCATCCTTTCATAGGCAAACTAACAAGGAAACCAACTGGCTCCCTAGCTGTAACTCAGATTTGACCAGTGCATGCTGTAGGCATCACACCATGTTTCTCTGATAGAAAACAAGTCACCCCAGGCTTGTTTACTTGCTTGTTTGTTGAACCCTTGTGGTATGTCCAGCTGTCGACAGAGTCTGAGCTTCAAACTAGACGGGCTGCCCTAGAGCATCTGCTCTCCCGCCACTGGAGCACTAACTAGGAGCCACAGAGAGGCAGGACAGGGCCCTGGAGCAGAGATTGGCATTTGCTTCCCTGCCAGATCCCTTGTAAGGATTGATCTGAGGCTGAAGATGGTTTTGCTTGCATTCTGGTCACTCCCAGAGAAAGCTGGGCTTTGGATCAATGTGGAATGCGTCACTGAATGGCCTATTATTCACTGAGTGCAATGTGCACTCCGAGACACAGCAGCCCTCAATAAAGATTCAATTCTGCCTCTAAGGATCAAAGCAGGAATGAACCAAGGGAACTACTCAACTCTTTTACATGATGCTGAAATGAGAGGTTGCTTGTTTCAGGGCGACTCTTTATGGCAGTTTCAAGTTGTGCATTTCTCCTAATTAAATGGCCATCCACACAGCCAGGTCCCTTTAGTAGAGTGCAGAGCTACCTGTGATTGAAGCTCCCCGGTCCCCCTGCACGAAGGCTCACACTTGAGTTAGCACAGCTCGTCCACGCTGCCGTGCCCACTCCACACCCTCCTCGAGGAGCACAGGGATGGCCACAGCTCCACGGGTGTTTTCCCATCACTCCCCTCGCGTCACAGTGTCGGGGTGGCTCTCTCACAAGGTGAGCTACAAAGGAACACAAAGGAATGATATGCAGCAGCACAGGTCTGGGGAGGAGGGCAGAGCCAGAGTATATGGAGTCCTAACTTCCAGCCACAACTCTGGAGAAAGTCCTTGAGCAGGGGAGGTAAGCAAGAGTTGTTGGTTACTGCCACATCCCTGCAATACAGATTCTTCCCACTGACTTTTTTCCTATAATGGGATAATTTATAGCAGGTTATAGAAGGCATTCAGCTGGAGGGAATCCCAGATTTTGGAGATGTTTTCAAAATGTTTTTCTGAACTATTCTTTTTCCCAGGAAATCACAGCAGTCAGCAACACCTCATGCTTGGTTTTTGACCACTCGTTAGGGTGATTTTTATGTGTCTTGAAGTCACTGTACATGTTTTATATGTTATTCTTTGATTTAAATGATTGCATTCATTCCTCCCATCTCCGCTGTCCTCATTCAGAATGCAACTCCCAGTGCTAGCTCACTGCCTGAGAACAGGATGTGGGAGAGATGCTAGGGAAGGAGGCAAGGCTGCAGACTGGAAAGGACTGGAGATGCTGGAAAAGGAGTCAGGGCTGGGACTAGACTGGAAGGGTAGGAAGTCAACATGGACAGGTGGGTAGGAGTGATGTAGTGGGGAGTGGTGATGGAAGGAGAGGGGACTAGACCAGGGAATCAGTGTTTCAGGAAGCCAGAAGAATACGGGGCAGCTTGTGGAGCTTCTCCTGTGAGTCAGAGAGTGAGTCCTGGTGAAAAAGAGTATGTTTGGCTGAGTGCCTGCAGCCCCAGCCTGTTCAGAGAGGGCACTAGAGGAAAAGTATCTGATGACAGAGAGAAGTCAGCAGGAAGGGCTGAAGCTCTGGCTGGAAGCAGATGAAGTTTGTGCAATACATCTCACTGCACCAATGAGTACATGAGTGTAATTTCAGCACCAGGAGAACCTGTCAGCGCCTCTGTCCTGTCTCTCCGGCTTGCCCAGCCCCAAAGCTGTTAACTGGAGAGGATCTTCAGCAAAGATCCTCACTCCTGAAGCAACAGGGGTGCAAGTCTCTGCCCTCCCACACTCAGCACAGGGGCAGAAGAGGTGCTGTTCAGCCTCTTGTGTGTCTGCACCCTGGGAAGGCCACCGCAGGAGGGTGTTTGCTCTCTGACGGGCCTGGGGCCACCACCAACCCACAGAGATCCTGTCCAGGGCACAGGGTGCCAAGTGGAGGGGCCTGGCCCTGCAGCAGGAAGGGTCCTTCCAGGTGGGCAGAAACCCCAGAGTCCAAGGTCAGGCCTGGTCTGCGAAGCCTGCTCCTTCCTCCAGCAGTAAAGCAGAGGCTCAGGGACACTTCCAAAGGACTCAGACAGGGCAGAGGGAGCACGGGCTGGGAACCATCCGATCCCCAGCAGTCTTCCAGCCATTGCCAGGGAGCAGCCATTGCCTTGGAGTGCCCCCAGCCCCGACTGCCGCTGGGCTTGCGAAGTGGAGGAGTTGCAGGAGACAAGGATGCTTAATTACAGAGCAGCCCTGGAAACCAGCAACAGCAGCAGCAGCACTGTGGCCAGGAGGGGAGGCAGCAGGGCTGTAAATAGAAATTGCGGAGGCAGCCGCGGGGAACAGAGCGAGGGAGGCTTCTGCGCCTGCAGCGCTGCATGTCCCTCCCTTCCCCTCGGCTTGTGTCACCTCTCCCGGACACCCTGGCCCCCAGCGAGACGAGCAGCGCCAGGGCGCGCCTGGGAGGCAGCAGCTGGAGAGGCAGGACAGCAGCTTCGGGTGGGGAAGTGGGTGCAGAAGGGCTCCTCCTCCACCGGGCGCCGCCTCCCATGGAAACGCATGAGGGTGGTCAAAGGGCCGCCTTTAGTCAGCAAAGAGACCAAGGCAAGATGGACACGGGGTCAAATTGCCCCCTCTAGTCCCAAGAGGGGATGTGGGATGCCAGCAGTCTGAGCCCCCATCCCCATGGGATCTGCCCAGGGTGCAGTCCCTCTCATCCCACCCTGACTTTTCCAGTGTGGCACCTTCCACAGAAGCAAGAGGTCTGCTTTCAATATTTTGCAAAGTTTTATTTAAAAATGTTGAAACTAACATCCCACAAGATTTGAATATTTCACCACAAGGAGAAGAGAAATCCTACAAAAATATATATCACAGCGCACAAGGGCAAGGGAGGGGGAAGAGCGAGACTGAGCAGAGGAGCAGGAGGGAGGCTGGAGGGCAGGATGGAAGCCGTCGCAGAACGAGACCGAGTGGCAAAGGGAGAACAAGAGAGGAGTCGGGACAGCGACACAGTAGGAGGGGAGGGAGAACCAGGAGGGAGACCGTGGTACGGGACAAGAGTGGGAAGAGGGAAAACAGTGGGAGAGGGAAAACAACAGGAAAAGAGGAGCAGAGAGCCAGCAGCTGGTGAAGGAACGGGACCTCTCTCTATGGTCCTGCCAGGGTAGGGCCAGGACTACAATGGGACGTTAGCAGGGATGCAGCTGGGGAGCTGGAGTCTGACCCAGGACTTTTGTGCTGCAGGTCTCAGCTCTAAGGTTGTGCCACAGACGTGGTTTGTCAGAGTGAAAAAACAAAACCACAATTTAATTCAGAACAGTCTCAAGGTGGTCCTGTTTGAGAACTTGCAGGGAATGAACACGCCACTCCTTTCCAAGCATTTTTCTTCATTGGGAAGTGGAGTGGGAAATGAAGGGACCAGATTTGCAAGGGCACTTGGGTGCCATTGAGGAAGAGGTAGATAGCCCTCTCTGAATTTTGGGATGCTTGGCTGGATGGGAGTCCCTGGACACTGGACTGGAGGAGAGGTGTGGAAGCACACTCTGGAGGTCTGCTCCCTGCCTACCAGTTGCAACCAACCAGTTGGGAAAGCCCAAGCAGGATTTGGCCTTGGGGTCATACCACTCTCTTGGGTAAAGAGAAGGAGACTCCAGTTCCTGCTTCAAAGCAGGAACTTCCCTCCTTTCCACTGTGCTCACGGAGAGACTGCCCTTGTGTTCAAAACGCCAGGGCTCTCCAGGAGCTCAGCAGAGACACAGTTACTTCCTCTCACTTGGCCCACCTGGATGTTCCCTTTTAATGGTGTAGAAATGTTGGGCAGAATTAGCCCAAGATTACAAACACTTTCAGTTGGTTTCCCTGCACAGTCTTCTCCCTAATGGAAAGAAAAAATTTCCATTTCTAATGGAAAGAAAAAAAAAATCTTTCTCCTCCATTCATCTAGAAGACAGGCAATGGACTGTGACTAAGAAGGTGCTGTCCTCTGCCCTGGCTTGGTACTCAGTGCTGTCAACCCATCCATGTGCACATCCTACAAAATATTACCCTGGGCCAGGTAGAGACCTCAGGCATGCTCTGGCTCCAGTCTGTGTAGGGGAAGATGGTTCATAAGGCTCCAGTCATGGAGAAAACAGATCCAGTGTGATTATTTATTGACTGGAAGAAGCTTGTGTATCCACATGTGTTCTGAGAGTTTTGTTCCAGGGACAAAGCATAGCAATGAATGTTTGGGCAGGACAATGCAGTTGTTTCCCTGTATCTAACCTGTTTTGTGGGAGAGATTGAATGACTATCATAAAAACGTATTTGGCTAGGAAAATTGTTCTTAGAAAAGATGTTCATTATACCCAAGCCTCTGTTGTTGTACAAGTTTTCTCTACACAGCTTCACCAGCTTTCCCATACCACAGTATCCATGAAAGGTTTCACTCCCTGGAGATGTTTTTGCCAAAACCAGAGACATGTAAAAGGGGGAGGAAAAAACCCCAAACCACCAAAATCTGATTTGTTTGCAGAATTTACAAAAGCCTTCCCAGGACAGTGCAGGGCTTCCCAACATCAAGTGTTGAAAAATGTTTTCGGTATGCCACCTGTGGTCCCCTGCCACTTTCTTATAAACCTTCTCTCCATGCAGAATGTGGAAAGAGAAAGTCCAAGCACAGCCCTTGAAGTAGAAGAGTCTAAATTCTGGCCTTGTTTCAACAAATGCTGTTGATCAAAGAACAAACTAATTAATCTGGTCTGGAAGATTACTTCAACCAGTTCAAGGTACTGTGAATTGCCAGCAATCAGCAATGCAGCCTCCTGCAGATGTCCTTCCCCAGCAGGGAGAGGGGGAGCAGGATCTGCCACCTTGTCCTTCTCTGTCCATCTGCAGCTTAAACGTCCACCACAGCCTTGCATGGATCCTGAATAAGAACAGGCTCAGTAACGGATTGATCTGTGGTAAAGCACTAATACCCCCTGCTGTAAGCACAGACTCAACCTGTGCTTAGACTAGAGATCTCCAGAGTCCTTTTCCACCTACATCTTTCAGCCACCCTGTGCTTTTAATAAGCCAGTAATTTTATTTGACCTGTCATTTGCTCCAAATCTCTACTGTTTTTGGGAAGCTTATTGTAATTTACACTCTCTTTTGGGAAGCTATTGTAATTTAAATGCCCTTCACAGTGAGTCAGATGGGACCCGAGAACACCTAATGGTTCAGCTGGGTAAACAGGCAGAACCAGGCCTCTTATGAAATTCCCTGTGCTTTGTCCTATAAAGAGCAGGCTTTTAATGCAGAGATAAAGGATGAGAGGCCGCTTCCCCGCTCTCCAAGATGACTTTTGTCAGAGACCTTGTACGGTGCATTAGGGCCTTCGGATTGTGGGTGATTTTCCTGCCTCTGGCCACATCAGTCCAGCAGCTAAAGGTGTTTGTACACTGTAGGGGCAGCCTTATCTAAATGTGCATCTTTTCACCTCAGCGGCTGTCAGTGTGGGGTTTTAATTAATTTGAAGTTGTCCGTAAAAGCTAAGAGGAACTATTGTCATTAAGCTGAGATTTGCCATCTCACACTTCCTCAAAGTGACACCTAGGGGTCCATGCCTAGGAAGAGGTGGAGATGCACGGATCTTGCTCACACAGGTAAGTGACAGAGTGTGGCTGCCAGCCCCACAGACCACCAAAGCCCCAAAGGACATGCACAGACAACCAATTTGGACAGATACCTGTGCCATGGCTTTCAGTTTCTGACCAGCTGGGGAACTGAATGAAGCTTCATCTGGGAGCCCAGACGCCCCTCTCTCATGCCCTTGGTGAGCACTGCCTTGTGCTCACTGGAAACACTACCTTGTTTCCAGTCACCTTGCACTCCAGGAGATACCTACCAGCAGAAAATGCAACCCTTCCAATGTTCCCAAGGTCAACTCTAAACTGCTCTTGGTCATCCCAGGCGCAGAGTCCTGTCTGCTGCCTTGTTACCTGTGCCAGGAGTATCTGAAAGCAAATCTCTTCCTGAGCCCAGCAAAATTCAAATTCCTCATGCCCAGCAATGTCTGCATGCCACACTTGAGCAGTGTACAGGACACTTGCTAAATAACAGGGTCAGCAGAAGGCTTTACCTCGGATTTTCTGGAAAGCATCATCACAGACTGGTGTTATTCAGAAAAACCTTGCTGAAGGAGGCTGAAGGGGTGGAGAGGGACAGCAAGGAGGCTTTCAACAGATCAAAACATTTGGAAAGCTAAAGGAATCTTTTCCAACTTTAAGTGGCAAGAGAAGTGGCATGGGGGTGGGAGGAAAAGACTGTGGACAGAGAGAGGAAGAAAGATACAAGCTGAAGAGTAGAAATCCCAAAGGAGTGTTTGGCAGAAGGAAACTGGGAAGATGTAAGTATCTTCCATCTAGGGGGAAGATAATGTTTCCTTCAAGGAAATGGGTTGTTGAGAGGGCCCAGGTGCTCTGTGAGCCTCTTCTGCCCAAGCTTCACCCACGCTTGGGACTCTCTGGGGGGCCAAGGTCTCAGGAGCAGACGAAGTTGCCACCATCCGAGTCACCTGGCGGGCAATCCTGCGGCCACTGAACTCCAGACGTTCACTGCAAAGCACACGACACGGGAAGGGACACACGGAGGGTGAGGGCCCACGGGGACAGGGGTACGCCTTTCCACCTTGCCTACCCCCGGTGTCAGGCATGCACAGGTGAGAGAGTCATGGAGATCCAAGTATGTCTGCACACATATGCTAGCGGAGGGGCTGGGGAGGTCAAGATTTCACACCACCACCAGCAGCTGTCTTCCCTCCCACCGTTCTGCTCTCTCGTCACCCTGTCCTGCATGGGCAGGGCGGGTCCCCACCCTTCCCCAGCAGGAGGCTAAGGAGGCCCAGCTCGTCCATTTGCCCAGGCACATCCCGGTGCGGTTGGTTAATAATGGTGGTGGTGGCGGGCCGTGGCACAAGGAGGTGTTTTTTTTCCTGGGGTAGCAGAGGCGGTGACAGTCCGCGCTCGCCAGCTGTGACAGGAGGGTGGGGGAGCCAGCTCAGCCTCTCCCGGGAGCTTCACAGGTTCACCAGTGGGATTCTGGGGGAAAGAGGGAATTGGAAATTAATTAGCGCTTACACTGCCGCAACGCCTCATTCCTGCTAGCCAACGTCGCCGTCGCCCTGCCTCAGCGTGCCCGTCCCCCTGTCCCCTGCCAGCCCCTCCTGCCCCAGCTCACTGGCCACTTACCGGTTCAGTTGGAAGGCTGCATTCTTCCCATGGCCACCCAGTTTCTCCGCACCCTCCTGGCCCTGCCTGGACTCCTCCGCCTCAGGGGTGGGAGTCAGGGGGTCGCCGTAGGGCCCCAGGATGCTGACAGTGGTGGGAGAGAGGTCTGTGAGGGGCTGCTGGCTCTCTTGCTGTCTCCCGCTGCTCTGCTGCCCCGAGTGACGCCGGCGTTTCTGATTTCGGTCCCAGCTGTGGAGAGAGCGAGGTGTGAGGTAAAGAGACAAGCCCCAGCCCTTGATGACTGAGAGGTTTGTGAGATGGACCCTGCTACACTCAGCATTAGAGCCCAGCATGGCCGAGTGCCAAACCTTGCAAGGGATTGCAGCACCAGATCTGCACCCCTGGGACAAATGGGTCTCAAGCCCACAGTCCTCCTGTAGACACCGGCCTGGTGAGAGCCTCCATTGGCCCAAACCCCACTCACCAGAACTTGAATATGATTCCAGTGGCAACCAGGACAATGATTATGGAGATGGTGATAGTGACGTACAGCTGGGGGTCCACACCTGTGAGATAGAGGAGCGGGGGTTGTGATGGCCACTCCCTCCGGTCCCCAGAGAGCAGCGGGGCAAGGGCAGGTTCCTGATGAGTTTTGCAGAAGGAGCTGCTCCTGCAGGGGACCGGGGGCGAAAGAAGCAAAGGGCAGGTTTACCTTCCCCCCGGGGCCCAAACAAGAAGGGCCGCAGGGTGGCCGGGGTCTCGCGCAGGTTGAGCCCTGCGTTGTGCAGGAGCGAGTGGGAGTTGGGCTGCGCCGTCGCCATCCCGTGCGGTGAGACGAAGGTGTATCCCAGCGGTGGGAAGCCTGGGTTGGCCGAGTTTGTGTCCCCTCCATCCTCATCCGACACCGTGGGACCCCACACGATGGCCCAGGGGTACTGGGAGGAGGGCATGCCGTCCTCGAATCCGGAGGGGGTGGCGGGCCGGGCCCCCGCGGCCTGGCGCCTCAGCCGCACCGCGTGCCGCAGCTCCGCNCCAGATGCAAATGGACCGCGGGGCCGAGGGGCTCCGGCGGGTGCAAAGAGGCCGAGGGGCTGCTGGGCCCCGAGAGCGAAGAGACCATGTGCCAGGAGGAGGAACGGCCAAGACGACGAGGAGGAGATGCCACAGCTGCAGGGAGGGGATGCGGGAGAGGAGTGGAGGCATCCTGCTGCGGGGTGGGGGGAAGGAGAAGAGAGCCTGATCTAAACGTTCCTCCCTCTGAAAGGCCAAGCAGCCGGGAGCAGCCCACCACCCACACTCTTGTTTTCTTCCCGCCTCACCTGCCAGTGTGGGAAGCTGTGAACCTACCAGGCACTGGGCTCCATCTCAGATGCAACAGTGTCTTCGCTCAGTCAGGATCTTGTCTCATCTTCTTCACTGGGGACCAAAAGGGAGGCGTGTCAGTGTCCTCTCATGCAGTGATGACGGCTCTCTCCTTGCACGCAGCGTATGCCACCCCCGGTGAGCTCCCGGCCCCGGCAGGCAGGATCGGGGAGTCCATGCACACACACGTGCACCCTCTCCTGCTCCCATGCCCCCTGTGCACGGAGGGGCATCGTCCCCTGCCCCCCAATGCCAAGTTCACCCAGAAGCATGTGCGTCAGCATATGGTCACAAAAGCAAGGAGCGATCTCTGGAGCACACGTGCCCAGGCACATGTGTAGCTTCCCCAGGGACTCTCCTGTCTGAGGGCCGAGAGGGGGATTCAGCATCTTTGTTTGCTTATCACTGGAACAAGTTGGAATCTTAAGTCCTGTGTTTATTTATAGTGTGGAGTGTATAATCCATTTATTAAAAAAGAGCCTCTTCATTGTGTGCCAGAGTGAGGGAGCGAGAGGGGAAGCACGAGAGTGGTAAACCAAGATGACTGAGAAAGAGTGAATCAGCGAGAAAAAGTCCAGTCTCACTAAAGAATTTAAGAGAAAAAAATATGCCTATCAAATATTTAGTATTTACTTTCCTCTTAGCTAACATGAAATTACCTTCCCACACTCCTTGTCTTAATGTCCTCTGCGCTGTCCCATCCCGCCCTTTCCCCCCTATTCCTCCCTTTTCTCTCCCACCTCCCACGGCTGAGCAAAAGGAGTGAGGTCAGGTCCTCTCAGCCGGATTTCTGCCCTGGACACGCAGCACCCTCCGGCACCAGCGCGGTGGCAGCACGGCTGCCCTTTGTGCTGCCCGCCCCTTCCCTTGGCTGGGCACAGCGCCGTGCCGGCCCTTCCCCGGTGAGCTTTATGTGCCTGACCCCGGATCCTCTCCGCAGCTGCACGCACACACAGGACAAAAAAAAAAACCAAAAAAAAACATCATGCAAGGCGTTCAGCCTGCTCCTTCATCGTGAAGGAGAAAGTATGAATGCCGGCAACCCGCGGTCATGCCCTCCTGTGGCTGCCGGGATGGAGAAACAGAGATGCTTGGCTGAGGGAGTCAATGCAGAGGCCAACCCTGCCCCTCCAGCCCTGAGCCAGCTGTGCTGCACCTCCCGGCTTCCAAGGGCTTGCTGCCATCCGCCCCTGCTCATCCCACGCCCTGAGCAAAAACTGAGCCCCTCCTGCGTGGGAGGCTTCCTCTTCCTGAGGGAAGAACCCGGGGCTTGCTGTGATGTACACCTGAGAAGGGGGGCCAGGAGGAAGGGCACCCAAGACCAAGTAGCTGTCTAGCTCCTGCTGCATTAACCGGGGATATTTTTAGTTTCCTTCTGTTAAATATTTAAACAAAGTTCACAGAAAAAAAGAAGAATTGTTGGCTAATGTGCCCTGCCCCTCCCTCCGGGGCAAGATCAGTCTCTGGAGGGATCCTGAGATGAAGATGAGGAGAAAAGAGCAGCTATTCTCAGCATTTCTTTGTTCTTTGCTCCTGAACCTCTAAGCCTTGGAGGGGACTCAGTATTAAAATGCAGCTCTGCAGAGAGGCAGCAGAATGGAGCAAGTTTCTTCTGAACCCAGATACTGGCGAGATCTTGGCCATCTGGATTATGATCACGATGCCGTGGAAGATCATGTCTGGCAACACAAATCCATGCCAGAATTTATTCTGGACTTTGAAAGGGAGGGAATTCCAAGCATGGAGGACCTCCTTGTGTGAATCCCCAGCCTAGAGGGCACACAAGTTGCAGGAGAGGTTTCAAGGTGGCTTGGAGTGCCTGGGGCCATGCCTGGGACTCACCATGGGACAGCAGTTCCTTGGGAAGAAGAGCCTGCTCTGCTTGTGGCTCGGCACTCTTTCACAGCTCAAGTCTTTGGGGGCTGGGGGCTGTTTTGCATCGGGAAGCAGGAGATGTTGGGCTGGACAGTGCCATCCCAGCAGGGGCAACCTTCTCCAGGTGCAGGGAAGCCTCAGTGCCAGTCCCACAGGGAAGTGTGGTACTGTAGTGGTGCACATGTAACCGCTAGCACTCCTCTGACAGCGATGGCTCTACCCTCAGAAATGTGCCTGGGGGTAGGAATGCTGGGGTTGATGGCTCTACCCTCAGAAATGTGCCTGGGGGTAGGAATGCTGGGATCTCTGTGCTCTCCTCACTTGTTGGGAGATCTCCTAATGGAGACATTGCTGCTCTTCTAAGCTGAGATTGTGAGTTCCAGCAATGACATCCCAGCCTATGGACTTCCAGGGCTGAAAACCTGGAATAGGAAACCCTTCAGAGCCAAATCCTGGATGGCTTTCATACACGATTGTTTGAATTTCAGCCCTGTGGAGCAGATAATGTATGGAATGAGCTGAGGAGGGGTGAGTCCCAGCACTGACTGCCTCATGTGCACATGATGCTGAGGAGGGGACAGCCCATACATGAGGGTGCAAGCCTCAGACTGGAGACACTGCTGTGCACGGGTTCTGCTGCCTAGACTGAAGAGCTGGTGATTCCCGATGCCCCCATCCCAAAGGTGGCTCCAGATGAGTGCAGGAATGATGCAAAGTCGGTTGGTCTCTGTCAACACATTCTGGTTTGTTAATGAGATCAAAGACTGAGACTGTGTCGTGCACTGGCACACCCAGGAGTGATTGTGGAGGAGCTGGAAGCAGGACAGAGTTGTCTCCCATGCCATGGAAGGACCGGGAGCAAAGGAAGGTTTCAGGTGAAAATACCAGGCAGTACAGGCTGGATTCCACCGTGCTTGGAGCATTTGTGTTTGAAATGGAGCATAGATGTCCCTGTGGATTATTGACTAAACAGCAGACAAAGCATGTCTGGGGCACTCTGCGGTCAGCCACCGGCAGCCCGATTGTCCTGGGCACCGACCCTGCTGTGTTGGAGGGCAAGAGTGACACATGCCCTTCCTTCGGCTCTGGATGCAGCTCCCAGTGTGGATCCTGAATAAACTGGGAGACCTTCAGAGCAGAGGAGAGGATACCAATGCTCTTACTACCTGGGAGTATAAATTCCACCTTGTACCATTCAGGAAACCTTTGTGTGTGCCAGAGCAGAGAGACTGGATTTCTGCACCAGTACCTCAATGGCAAAGCTCTCGCTTTCGTATGTATTTCCCAGGTCTAATGGCAATAAAACTGGACAGGGCTACTCCCAGAGTCTGAACAAGAAACCTGTATACTTTCACTCTAGGTACAGAGCCTTCATCTCAGCGTTCGGGTCCTGTGATGCACAGATGACAGAGTGTGAATGACAAAGCTATTTCCCCGGGGCACTTCATTGAGCTCAGTTTGTGAATCTTGGTGCTTGAAAGCAGCAGAGTAAGAATTACACTGTCCTTTGCTACTGCATATGGAGCCCACCATCACTCCAGACTGGGGCTAATCTGTTAGGAGCTGTTCTCATGCATTTGCAGGATGGAAACATGAATCCTGCTGCTCTTCCCCACACCCATCTGTGCTTCCTCCCTCTTTGCAAGTCTCCTGCAGCATGGACCCACCGCTGCTGGAACATGAGAGAGCAGATCTCAGTGGCCATGCCCCAAAGCATACACAGCAGTTCACCAAGGGGAATTTACATCCTACCTAATGGCTAGGAGCAGAGCCTGCTGCACTCCTGCTCAGAGCAGGGAGCTCTGACTAAACCCTGAATGTGACACCCTGAGGTCTGGAGTTCAGATACTACTGTGCCCCAGGAAAGCTCTAGGATTCGCTTACCCAAACTCCTTCTCCGTGTTCAGGATTCTTATATACCTTAATGCCACAGATAAATCCTATCCAAATAAAAAAAGGCATCACAGGAATAAAAGAACCAAGGTGCCAGCCGTGTGCTGTAGCTCCCTCGCATCAAGTGCAATCTGTAACCTTCTGTTACAAAATGCTGAAGTTTGACAAATTCAAATGAGGAACAATACTATTAATAAAGAGGGTCACACACCAGCACAATTCACCGAGGCAGGTGGTGTGTTCCCTACTGCCTGCAGCCTTTGCCTGGCTGTATTCCTAAAAGAGATGCTACAGTTCAATCAGAAGTTATGGACTTGGCGCAGGAAATTAAATTGGTGAAATTCTCTGGCCTGTGCTCTGCTGTAGGTCAGTCTCAATGATCAAAACGGTCCCTCTGGCCTTAAAATCTGAGAATCTCACAGCTTTCTCAGTGCTTAGCCGAGATCAGCTCTGACTGGAGAGCAGTTGGATGAAGCCAAGCGCACACAAGCCGTGTTAGTGAGGAGCGGGTAGAGGCTCCTTCCATCCGGGGATGGGAAAAGAGTTGCACCCGATCCTGAACGGCTCAGCTGGCAGATGATGATCTATCTGTATTTTTGTAACATCTAGAGCTTGACTGCTGTGATACTGTGCCTCTAGGAATGAAGCTGTCTGCTCTCAGAGCGCTCCAGCTAGTTCAGAATGCAGCAGTCTGTTTGCTCGGCGACTCAAGCTGCCGGGAATGCATCACCGTGCCCCTCTGCGCCCCACATCGCCTCGCCTTTGAGCGCAGAGTCCGGTTCAAGGTCTCCAAACCAGCATTCAAAGCCCAGCATGGGACAGGCCCCAGTGACCTAAGCAATCAATCACCTCTCCTTATGCAGCGATGACCTCACATGACAGATATATTCCACTGGAACAATGAAATTGCCAACCAGTTTGGGGAGAGGGGGAAGGGATGGAAGAAGGGTAAAGAGGCTCATGACCCTGAAAAATGGAACATTCACAAGAGCTGGGCCAAGATTATGAAACTTACTGCTGGCTGAAATAACGCTCACCATTAGCAACCCCGCAGCACCGAGAGCTTCATGCAAATCTTGCTTCACCCAGCTCCCCCACTGCAACGATTCCACTCGAAACAGTGATGAAAAAATCAAAACAAACCTGAGGAGGACCCAGCCCTTCCCTTACAGAGAAGGAGTGCGAGGTTGGCTGTCATTTTTTAATCTCCCAGCCGGCACTAAGGGCTATGGTGACAGCTACTGATACGAGACTGTGATGTGGGACCACAGAACCTAGCAGCTACCTCCAAGCACCGAGCAGAGCGAGTTCAGGCACTGGCAGTGAGACACCCCCCACCCGCCACTGCGTGACGCCCTGGGCACACCACACCTGTATTTTTCTCAGTGGCCATGAACACCCCGGAGTTCATGGTCCAAGAGGCAGAGATGCAGTCATTACTGGTTTGGCAGCAGGAAGCATAAACCCCGGTGTTGGTGAAAAGGGGTACGTGTATGCCCTGCTGTATTCGGCTGGGTGGGGACAGGGAAAGGGAGGAATCCCAGAGCAGAGGACCCAGGGAAACAATTCTGCTGCACTCGGAGGAGTTTTGGCAGCTGGGACTGTGAATCCAAACGCTGGTGCCCTGGGGTGGAGATGCCAAGCCCATCCAGGGAAAGAGTTCCTGCTATGCGTGGGGCGGGGGGCAGCAGCTGGCTGGATTTGGGGGCTGGCAGTTGGAATGCAGAGGCTCACGTCAGGCTGCTCTACCTGATGGCTGAGGCTGAGAGGGTTGGTGGCAGCACCCAGGAGGATCCAGCAGGATCCCAAAGGGGCTGACACTGCTCGCCCTGAGTCAGTGCAGGTCCTGCAGTGTTCAGTGACTTGCCGATAGGGATTCCGGTGCCAGGCTGCCAGGGTGAGCACTTATGGGCTGGCTATGGCAGTCCCAGGCTGGGGCAGAATGCAGGGCTGATGGAAGGGCGATGCTGCATTTGGACGTTTTCACAGTTAGGGAATGGGCGTGTGAAGACCATCAATGGTCCTCTGAGCTTAAGTCTCCCTGCATTTGGGAACTGTGAGTGTGGCCCCATTCCAAGCAGCACTCTAGGATGCCGGTCCCCTGCCATCTAGTGCCTGCCTGCAATACATGTCATGAGTCTGACAATCTTCTGCCTCCCAGTTCCCTACTGTTCCCGGGCATCCAAGTGCTTCGAGTGCCGAGTCTCCACATCTGAATTGCTCTCTCTTGCATGGTGCACCCTTGGCCAGGCAGGAGGTGGGATTGACCCCTCAGTTTCCTTTCTCCAGCTGCGCCAATTTGGCTGAAGTCGCCTTCCTCAGCGCAGGCTCCAGTGCTCCAGCACAACAGGTCTGTGATGGAGCTCGGAGCTGGAGGGTAAGAGGCAGCGATCCCTCGGCCGTGCCCCCTCCCTCCCGGCCCCTCAGGCATCCCCTGCCCCCGACTAAAAGAGGAGGAAAAGGAGTGGAGAGGAAGGAGACAGCCGGCTAGAAGGAGACAGAGCACCTAGATCGGGAAAGGGAAAAGAAAAAGAGGGAGAAAGGACACAGGGAAGGAGACGGGGAGAGATGACTTGGAGACGGGCATGCAGCCCCCCT
>VXBQ01012496.1:38760-56878 GCA_013400175.1 Phainopepla nitens
CCCCGGCGGCACCCCCGTGCCGCCGGGCCCCAGCCCCCGGCCCCACACACGCCTGGCTGTGCTCTGGGCCCCGGGCTGGCGCGGCACCTGGCTGTAATTAACGCTGCCGTTTGCCACCTGCCAGTGAGCATCCTGACAAAGACGTTTCTGAGGGGCCAGGGGAAAGACTTAGGCATCCACTGCATGTACGGACCCGCATAAATGACGCTTGGGACAGCTAGAAAGGCTGAGTTGAGGGTGGCGGGAAGAAAGGCTGCTCCGAAAAGGTCTTTTGAGCTGAGAATTGATGGGGATGGCTTGGCAAGACGAAGCACCGCTTGGGGGATTGGCGTGCGGACATTTTAAGAGACGGGTGTGGTACAGATGCTTCTGTGCAGAACTGGGAAACGAGGCATAAATTCTAATATCCCATTCTTTCTCCTGACAACAGCTGAAGCAGCAAACCTCCCTCCCTTGACAGAGGCCCAGAAGAACAAACTGAGGCACCTGTCAGTCGTCACTCTGGCTGCCAAGATCAAGGTAGTGGGCCTGTTTTTCCTGAGTTCTCCTCCCGCCGGGATTATCTCGTACTAGTTACCACCGTGTTTCCACAGTGCATCCCCTACTCGGTGCTGCTGGAGCAGCTACAGCTGAAGAACGTCCGGCAGCTGGAGGACCTGGTGATTGAGGCTGTGTACGCAGATGTGCTGCGAGGGAGCTTGGATCAACGGAACCAGCGCCTGGAGGTGGATTACAGCATTGGGAGGGACATCCGGAGGGAGGAGCTTAGCACCATCACCCGCACATTGCAGGAGTGGTGAGGAGGAAGCCCCCAGCACTAACACCCAGAAAGGGTTGCAGGAGTGGCCGGTGGCCTCCCTTGATCCTTCGTGTGTCACTGGGGGTGGGTGGTGTTGGGAGGTGACCTGCTCGATCCCCTTTCCCATACTCCAGCGGAAAGTAATTCTTCAAAAATAATTTCCCAAATTCCCCTGTCGGTGTCTAGAGAGGGGTGACGGGGACGCAGCAGCCTTTGCACAGTGTTGGCTGCTGGCAGGAGGCTTCCTGAGTGTTCCTCTGTAGTTCTTAACCCAGCATGGCTTTGTTACTTGTTCCCTTCCCAGATAATAACAAAATTCCCTGCGTTACTATGTCAGACTCTGTGTTTTTCTGCCCCTGTATTTTTCCTGCCTGGCATAGCTGTCACCTCCCAGTGGTTTTGGCCTCTGGAGTTGAAGTGTGCTGTGTTTCACGTTTCTGTCTGTGCTGTGCCAATTCCCTGGCCTGTTCAGCTGTGGGTCTCCTCTCCAGGTGCCAGGGCTGCGAGGTTGTCCTGTCGGGCATCGAAGAGCAGGTGAGCCGGGCCAACCAGCACAAAGAGCAGCAGCTGGCCCTGAAGCAGCAGATCGAGAGCGAGGTGAGTGCTGCAGCAGGGAGCAGCCAGTGCCCCTCGCCTTGAAACAGCTAGTACCAGTACCCTGTGGTTGTGACAGTCTGCGCTGAAGTGAGGCGTTGCCTGTTCCCTAGGCCAGACCCCCCAGGGACTTGTGCCTGAAGAAGAGTCCTAAATCAGCTTAATACTCCTCTGCAGTGCAGGGGCCTGGACAGGTGTTGGCTCTTTTGTTTGATGTGAGCTTGCAGCTCTTAGCTCCAGGGCTTCCTTTAGAAGCAAATTTTTGAAAATCCCAAAGTGAAACTAAAAAAAAACCCGTAGCCGAAAAACCCCCAGCTTTGGTCAACCCGTTAGTTGTTGCTTTGCTGCTGTTGCAGGTGGCAAACCTGAAGAAGACCATTAAAGTGACAACAGCAGCCGCTGCAGCAGCCACGTCCCAGGACCCAGAGCAGCACCTCACGGAGCTCAGGGAGCCGGCCCCGGGCACCAACCAGCGCCAGGCGAGCAAGAAAACCTCCAAAGCCAAAGGGTGAGCAGGGCGTGCGTGTGAGGGCGGGAGCATCAGTGCTCGCTTCTCTGTGCACTTAGGAGCTGAGATGTGAACCTGAGTGTCCACTCTGAACTTCTGTTTTTCCTTTTTTTTCCCCCCCTGTGCCCACAGGCTCCGGAGCAGCGCGAAGATTTGGTCTAAATCAAACTAGGTGGATCTCCCTTCACAACTGGGAGGGGTGAGAGGAAGAGATTTGGGGGATGGAGGGAGGGGTAGCAGGGGTCCCAAGTGTGCTGCTTCTGAGCTCTTCTCCGAGATCCATCTTGCCAGCTAACTCTCCTGCATGTTTGTTCTCTTTCCTTTCTTCTTTACCGACGTTCCAGGCAGCGTCTCCCTCCCTTTCATCACAGCATTTCACACTCTGAGCTTCAGGTTGTACGCGTCGCTGTTTCCCCAACCGCTCGAGCCCCTGTCGCCACGGCCACGTGTTTCTCTCTTTCTCTCCCCCTGTCTTTCGACAGGTCAGTTTCAGGAGCCAGAAAGGTGTGACAGTCACCTTGGCACCCCCAGGGCATCACAAAATCTTGGAAAGAGGGTGCTGGTGCTCAGCAGTCGTTTTGGCTCTATGAGACCCCTGGGATACTTTGCTCCAGGACACCGTCTTTGATTGTTTAATCTTTGTTTTGCTAGGTGGGAGGGTAGTTTTTGAAGGGATTCTTTTAAAAAAATATATAAATATATTATAAATATATATAAAACAATAAAAATATAGATCTATGGACATATCTATAAAGACCTGTGCTCCTGTGGGTGGTGTCTCTGCCTCGTACACCGATTCTGGAGGTTCCAAAATAAGCTGTGATATTAAGAGCCTTTGTCCCATTTTGGGGTGGAATATCTTCAAAACACTAGATTCCCTTTTCAAAGGTAGTGCCACAGTACTTCTATTGGGATGAGAGTCCATAAAACAGAAATTAATCATAAATCTTACTTAAAATGTTTCTCGTGTGGTTGATTTTCCTCTAGACTCTTCAAAAGATGATTTTCATGTAGTCTCAGAGGAAGGTGCAGAGACAGAGGAAAAAGTCCTTATTTAAAATTCAGTACTGTGTGTCCTGTGATCCTGGGCAGAATGGAAAGTGATGAGGGGACTTGCCTGACAGGTGAAGGTAACAGAGTCAATGCCCACATGCGTGAGTTCTCACAGGATAGATGCTGCACAAGCTGTTCTCTGGTGGTGGTTGAAAAAAAAAATCCAAATCAGTCAAAGTGACTCCTGTGAGATGCCCAGGAAAAAAACTAACTGGGATTCTTCAAAGGATGCCTCCTCGAGGCTGGCTTGGAGCCGAGTCAGAGGGATGTCAGTGTCACACTGCCTCTCCACGACGTGTAGCTGATGTAAATGTAAATTGACACCATGACTCCCACCCCCGCTTGGTTCTGCGCCTTGTGCCAAGACTAAAATTTGATTCCCCGAACCTGTGTTTCTGTGTGTGAGCAAACCGTGGAAAAAATAATCCAGTGAAGGAGAGCTGGGAGCTTTGTCTCTGTGGAGCCTTGCTGGGTTCACTGGCTGGGGTGGGTTTTCTCCCGGGTCAGCTCCCTGTGCAGACAGGTGAGACTTGGAGCCGGGGCAATGCAGGTGTGAGCAACTCTTGTGAAGTTTGCTCGTGAAGGAGGGGGTGAGTCTGTGCCTGTGTTGGTGGGCAGCAAGGTGCCACCTCCGATCTCAAACCCCACAAAATGCAGGTTTAGTGTGATATCGCCGCTTTGCTAATTCCAGACTGCTGTAATACAGCCCTAACTGTCAGTGGGAAAGCCCTGTCACCTGAACCCTTGAACTCCTGAAACTTCCAAGCAGCTTTGTTCCTCTGTGTGTGGTCACAGGGCTGGGCACACCAGCTGGCTCTGCTGGGGACAGGGACATGCCAGCTGTCCCAGGGTGACAGCTCTCACTGGGGTCTCCCAGGAGCTCCAGCAGCCCCACACCTTCCCCCCTTCTGTTGCTCGAGGCATTGAGCACTTTGGCTGTAGCTGCCTGGCACAGAAGTGCCAGCTAAGAGACTTTTGGTATGAAGTTGTCCAGATGGGAGACACAAATCTGGCTGCACAAATCTGGAGCACAGGAGGGGATAGCTGGGCCAGGATTGTGTAGAGAGACAAAGTCCCACCTTGAGAGACCTGGCAAATTCGCAGCCATAGGGAGCCTACCTGATGAATCCTGTTCTCCATAAGTTGTTGGGAGGGATCGTGACAAAGCTTCTGGCTTTTGTTTAAATCACCCAAGCCTTCCTCCTTCCGCATCACATCACCTTCATCTGTCTCTGTCAGGGAGGAGAGGCGCTGTGCCCGCTGTGTTTGCGATTGTCTGCAAGAAACAGCAACGTCCATGTGTATCAGATCTTCTGCTCCCTGGGAAGGGCTGGTTTGGCACCGAGGTGCCAACAGGGGAGGAGATACCTGTCAAGCACCTGCCAGATGTCTGGCACCTCACACCCTTTGGAAGATTTGCTGCTTGCAAAGCCGTTGGGGTGTGATGAGAAAGGCTGAGGAGAAGGGGCTTGGGATGGAGCTGAGCAGCTGGACAAAGCACGTGTCCTAACAGCCACTGGCTCTCCTCCAGGGAGAGCTGAAGTTACCAGTAATGGAGGAGGATATTTGTGTCCCACAAGAACCTGCTGCCTAGGAAGAGCAGCTGTAACAGCTCTTTGCCCCGAGTGTCTCATCTCCTCTCTGCTCTGTTGGGCTTTGCTATCTTTAACCAAACTGAGGCTATTAGACACAAAGGGTCTGTTTCAATGCCCCGAATCCACAGTTTAAATGTGCAGATTTAAAGGCTGCAGATCCCAGGAGTGGAGCTGGAAGCCAGCACTGAGAGTTCCAGGCTGGCTGTGTGTGGTAGCTCTCGTGTGACGCCCCGTGCAGCAAAGGCCGGGCAGAGCAGTGCCTGAGCTCTGTGCCACGCACTGCCATCGGCCTTGGGAGCACAAATTCCCCACATGGGTGACAGCAGCCAGCCTGTGGGTCTGGGGGGGGTTGTCACTCCAGCCCCAGGCTGTGCTGAAGCCCCAGGCTGGGATCCTCACGGCTCAGTCAGAGCTGGCACAAGTCCGGCTGTGTCCTTCTGCCGTAACTTTGTTAGGTGACATCCGGCTCACCCCCGTGTCCCAGGGTCAGCTCATCCCTCTGGGAGCAGCATTTGCCAAGCACAGCCACAGATAGGCCTTGCTCCCCCTTCCCATTTGCCTACCTCCGAAGGCTGGCTGTGCTACGGATTTTAGGAGAGTTTGGGATTAAACACAGCTCTGAAAGTCTTCCATTTTGTTTACTTTTCAAAGGGAGCACCTTTTAAGACCTCCATTAAGAAAAGGAAAGCTGGAGGTAGCACATAAAATTACTTCAGACCTTTGGTAGGACTGAAAAATAAATGAGAGGGCTGCAGCGGAGAATGAAAGCATTGCTGCAAATTGCCTTGCGGGATGGCAAACAGAGGGCAGGAGCATAGGTTTGCCTTTGCCCTTCACCTGAAAACCATGCTTTTTATTTTTCTACTCACTTCAGCCGTGACTCTGAATTTCAGTTGGAGAAGATTTGAAGATTAATTAATTAGTTAACATTTATAAATCACTTTGAAGATGGCAGGAGTGAGGTAAGTACTGAGCATTATTATAAGTTTTCATTTTTAAATGTCTTCATGTTTTAACCCATTTTTTTCCCGAACAAAAGACTGAGAAAACAGACCCTGAGTAGAGAAGAACAGAAATACCTGGACACAGTAAGCCCTGCAAAGGAATCAGGTTTAGGAGGCTGTAGAAGAGAGAGTACAGAGAAATGTCCATCTCAAAATGAGGAGCAGGAGATCTGCCATCCCCAGCACAGGAAGTCTAACAGCTCTTGTGCAGTGATTCATTGCAACCTCCTCTTTGGGTATCTACATGAGGCTGGACCATCCTTCCTGGGATGAGGCCCTGGCTCTGCAGGATTCTGATGCAGAGCAAGGTAGAGTAGTCAGAAGAATCTCACAGTTCATGTCAGCTGCTGCAAATGCATCTCTCAGATCTCTGACATCCTTCTTGTCTCCTTTGTATGCTCTGGAAGAGCCGCTCATTTTCCTTCTATGACCCCTTTCCCTTTTTGCCATCTTCTCCATGGGAGTCTGTCTGTGTTCCCGCCTGCAGGGCTCTTCTTTCCTCATCCCTTTTCCTAGTACTAGTCACTGCTTAGCTGGAATATAAAAACCACCTGTTTTCTCTGCCGGTTCCACAGGCACCCCAGCTTTTGGGTGTTTTTCTCTCATCTTCTGCAGTTCTCCAGGAGCATCCCTCTTGGTCCAGTGGGAACTAGGCTGGGCTATTGTCTGCCTCCTCTGCTGGTGGCAAGCTCTTCCACTGCCTAGCAAAGGAGTTCATTTGCACAAATTCTTTGTGCAGTGAACAATTATATTCCTGTTGTGATGAATTCAATAGGCACAAAATGTCAGCTGGATCTGAGAGCTGTGACCCCTTTACAGTAACAGGAATGTTCAGAATTCCTGTAGCACTTGTGCACGTGCTAAAAGCAGCCCTGCACCCTCCTGTTCTGAGGACAAGTAAAGCCCCAGCCCCTTCAGATCGGGAGAAAATGTTTCTGGGGAGGCTTTGCCTGCATTTGCCTCTGAAGCATCTAGCACTGGTTTCAGGATGTGGGAAGATGGATGATCTCTTTGGTGGGAGCAAAAGCAAGGAGCTCCTGGTGACCGAGTGTGCTCTCTTACCACGGTGGACTCACAATCCCTTGCGAAAGCTTCTCAGGTGCCAACCCCGGCCTGGTTAATTTTATTGTCCCCACTAGTCCTCTTGGCAGGCTGCCCCAGAACCCAACTGCTGTAGTGGTTAAAGTTTTTTTAATTTCCAGCTTAAATGAATTCACAGCTAGTTTATATTCTCTTGTGCCTGTGCCAGCGTGGCTCTAGCTGAAGCTGTTCTTCCTCCCTGGTGTTTATTTCCCTTGAGTACAGACTTCACTTTGCTTAACTAACCAAATCAGCCCCCTCGTGCACCATGAGCTCTCCATGCTCTCTTACTTGCTCTTCAAATAGAGTGCAAAAGTGCTCTCTTACCTGCACTTCAAATTAAGCTTTCTTGGCTAGAAATGAGCGCAGTTCTCTTCCACAGGTGAAGCCTGATCTGCATCTCTCACAGGCACAGCAACACACACCTATAGCTACCAGAAACGTCTCCTGGATCGCATGTCTTCTCCTCTGGTGGTCCAGAGTGTTTCTTCTTTTCTGATGGTTATAATCAAAGAAGCTCCAGTTTATAGCTAAAATCTTGATTTTAGGTCCTATGCTCCTTTTCCCTTTCACTTTTGAGCTACAAACTTTCACCCTTTTGCTGTTATTGATACCTTCAAGGCCACCTACATCTTCCTGTGTGATACCCTCATCCAATTTGGCAATGTTGCTGGGTTTTATTTATTTACTCAAGCATTTATTCTTTTGCAATCTTTGTTCTTCTTTTCTGTCATTATTAAGGGATGGAAATTGTGAGGCTAGTGTCTAATCTTCCAGCTTACCTCTGGACATTACATCACCAGTAGTTGGAGATAGGCGGTGTCTGTTCTATTTCCCTTCCTTTTATTACCTTTTCTCCCCACGCTAAGTTTGTATTAAGTGCCCTCAGGATTTAAAAAGCCATCCAGATGTGAGTGGACAGTGGAAGTAATAACCAAAGTGAAGTTTCGCCATGGGAACAGTTTTTGAAGTGCTGTCTTTAAAAAGGAAAATTCCCAGGAGGGAAGAAAATTCCAGTTACATTTAAGACAGGGCTGAAAAATAAAATCGAGTCCATTTTTTTAGAGCGTTATGAAAAGTAAAAAAATATTGCAAATCAAACAGGTCAGTTCTAAGTTCTACATTGGATTGAGGTGTATTTTAAATCCTTTTGTTCTCCAGTACTGGAGCCAGTGCCTGCAGGATTTTACACTCCAGCCCCATGGCAGCGGCTGCTTGTTTCCTGAACAAACCATTGTGCCCAGAGAGAGCGCTGCTTCCTGCAGCTCTTTGTGGTCCCACCTGCTTCAAAGCCCTTGTCAAGTCAAAAGGCCTCTTCTTGCCCTTCCCACCTTTCCCTCAGCCTGTGCCAGTCTGTTTCCCTCTCCTACTCACAGATTTTTGAAGCCCAAAGGGACTGGTATAATCGCATTAGCTTCTCAAGTGGCCAAGAACTCCCCCGCCCCGTTCCTGTGCCCACTCCCCAAATTCTCTTTGGGACACCCCATGGTGTTTGGAGTAGGGAGAGCTGGGAAAAGAAGGTGTGCTCTAGTGCTCTCACACAAGGTCTGCATTCCTTCCCAGTTCCACGGTGAGGTCGCTGCAGGTTTTCTGCTGGGCTGAAGAGCCCTCTGCTGTCAGAAGCCTCGTTCCCTTTTAGGTAACACCAGCCTGTGCTCCAGTGCAGTGAACTCAGACACGGAGTCTTGAGTCCATGCAAACCTGTAGTGCTAGGCAGTGTTTCCAGGCTTCAAGTCATCCTTGCTGCACTCTTCTTGAGTCTTCTTTGGTTTCCTTTTTAGCGTCCAATGCCCAGATTTCCCACAACTGGTTCACTACTCTGATACACCAAACTGACCAGAGGGATGGAGCAGCCTCTCCTACAAAGAAAGGCTGAGAAAATTAAAGAGAATTTGGATGGTTCCAAATTTGGAGAAGAGAAGGTTTTGGGGTGACCTAATTGCAGCCTTCCAGAACCTGAAGGGAGCCTACAAGAAAGATGGAGAAAGACTATTCACAAGAGCACGTAGTGACAGGAGAAGGGGGATGGCTTCAAATGGAAAGAGAACAGGTTTGTGCTGGATATTAGGATGAAATTCTTTACTGTGATGATGGTGGGGCACTGGCACAGGTTGCCCAGAGAAGCTGTGGGTGCCCCATCCCTGGCAGTGTCCAACACCAGGCTGGATGGAGCTCTGAGAGACCTGGTCTAGTGCGAGGGGTCCCTGCTCATGGCAGGGGGGCTGGAACTGGATGATCTTTAAGGTCCCCTCCAATCCAAACCATTCTGTGATTCTTCAAAGGGGGAAATTTTTACCTCTGTTGTTGGTGAACACAGGCTAATGCATCCCAGTGTAACCCATCTGCACAGAGGAAGAATTATGCAAGTACCATTCATTTCCTTGGTTGTCTTCCAATCCCAATTCCTTTTGGAGCTCTCCATCTCGGAAGAGCACAGACTATGTTTATGTCCCTGGGTGAATGTCTTTTCTGCATTCAGTGCAGCCAAAAATACCTACTGTTTATAAATAAACACACCAATAGTTACTGACTGTTCAGTACATCTCATCTTTTTCCAGCATTTATTACTTTCATTGTTCTTTGGATCCTCTGAAAGCTTCATCAGCACTGGTTTAATACCTTCTTTCAGATCATTAATCAAGTTACTAATGAGCATTAGTTTCAGAACAACATCCTACTGGAAATAATTTCATATTCTACAGTCTCTTTTCCCCCTCATTACTTGAAATCTATCAGTGAACTAAGATTTATAATATGGGCCCTTTTGTTGTTTTAATAATTAGTAACTTATTTTACAACAGAACAAGTCTTGTGTGGCCAGATAAAATGCCTCATGCTGTTGTAACCTCTGACTCTGGGTTGCTGTAGTGCCTTTGTTAACCCAACCCATAATTTAATCAGAAATTATCACAGTTGTTGGACAGGAACAATTTTGAGGAGTGAGATCACGTGTTATAAACACTGAGACACAAATATTTCTTTTTAAATTTAATGCATTTTTCATCTCTTATCTTGATTTATATGCCAGTTTACCTGGTTTACAGGTGTGGATATCATCTAATTTTTTTATTTACAAGTATTGGCACCAGGGTTAACTTTCCCAGACTTCTTTCTGCCCAGTATTTTTACAATACTTCAAAACGCACAGTGAAAGATGCACAGACCTTCAGGGCTAACCACAAAAATATGTAAGGACAAAGTTCCCTTTAGCCCTAATGGGTTTTATTTTCATGATACATTTTCAATTATGGAAAACTGAATATACAACAAACAAAACCACCTAAGTTTCTGGTTTATTTGCGTGTAGCTGGCGCATTCGCATCCAAGGTTATACTATCCATCTTCCTATTAGTGTTTCCAGCCTCCCTCCACCTCATTCTACCCACCTGCCCTTCCTTCCCTCTGTCTCTTTAAAGCATGTCAGCCCCTCTGTCCCACTTCAGGTGCCCTACTTGCTCCTTAGGGAGATCCAGCAGAACCACTGAACTGCACTGATCTGGCGCTTCAATTTGTCCAATTTGAAGGTGACAGCTATGGGTGAAGGAGCAAGAAGGGATTTTGTCTCCCTTGGGTGGAACCACGCCCTGCCCATCTGAAATAAATACTGTTTGATTTTCACGTTGAGAACATCCAACCTTCTCTTTCTCCATCCTGCTGGCACAGCTGTCAGAGACATTTCAGAAATGGAAGAGTCTCATCCCAGCCCTTCCTGAGCCCTGATACCGGAGGTAGATTGCTTTCAAGGTGAAACCATTCCACTTGAAACTGTAACTAATAGGAAAAGATTAACCCCAGGCAGGTGCGTTCCCTTCTTTGGAAAAACCCCTCCTGCTTTCTGAAGGCAAAAGTTCATGTACCATGTCAGCCTGGGACAAGCAAAGGGGTCACCCTCTCAAAATATTTCCCATACTTCCTGGCTTGGGATCTCTAAAACTCTCCCCTGGGCTCCTGTCTTAACACAAAGCTCTCCTCTCACTGAACTTCTTTTCCATATTCCCAGACCACCAGTGCCTGGCTGCCCCTGGAGAAGGCAGAGACCTTGGGAATGGCTGTACAGCAGTTAGCAAGGCTCAGGCAGCCAGGTAAATCACCTAAATCTGTAACCAGGACAGCACCCAACAGGGAGCAAAGGCTGAACCCAGATAAAAGGATTTGGGATTAGATCAAGATTAGGAAATCCACGCCCAAAGAGGAATGGATCCTCACGATCAAAGGTCAAGGTTAATTCCCACCACCACCGTGGCCACCTTCCTGTTATCTGTCTCAGACATACCTCACAACCTGGCCAGGACCTGGCAGCTGGTTACTGCCACCCCCTCCATGCTGCGAGCACCTTTCTGAGCTCAGCTGGTTCTTCACTGGGTCAAGGCACCAGGTGCCACATCCTACACTGGCTCAAGACTGCCAGAGGTGAGGGCTGCTGTTCCTGCAGTCCCTTCTTTCACAGTCTGGCAACCCCAAGATGACTTCCACGAAACCTCTCCCAAGCCCTGCTTTTTTCTGTGTAGCTCCTTCTTCAGCCTTGCTCTCCTCAGGGCTTGCCTTGACTATGACACCTCCAGAAAGCCACTCCACTGCCAGGGACAGCAGGCTGCTGTCTTTGAAGTCCCTTCCAAACCAAACTATTCTCTGACTCCTACTGGGGTTTGCCATGGCATGAAACAGCACGGGGAAATGGGGACAGAGCTTGCCACCAGCCATGGCTCTGTTCTGCACTTCCTTGAAGGGTGGGACACGTGCAAGCTCTGCCCTGAGCTTCCAGAGGGTGGATGCTGCATCCTTTTTCCTTTTGGGCAGCACAGTCAGTCCCCAGCAAGGTGTGTCTCTCTTAGTGCCCACATGTACAAGAGAGGCATGCCCTGCAAGATCCCAGCACACCACTTCTGAGTGTAAGTCATGAATTCACTTCCTGCCTTCTGTTCCAAATAAACTGATGGAAAGGTTTGTGTAAGGGTGTGTGCCAGAGCACGAATCTGGCCAAGGCCACAGGAGAACTTCCCTGGTCCTGTATTTCTAACGCCTCTCCATTTTCACCCAATACTGAAGAAGTTAAGGAAAAGTCATTCATACCGTCAGCTGCGGGTGCAGTAGCGTAACAAGAAAATAATGGAAGTATTCCCTGTCTGTGCAGGAACCCCAGAGGCCCAATTCAGGGCTGCACAGCTGACCAGGCAGCAAGAAAGACCAACCCATTTCCCTTGAGTGCACAGCAAAACTACAGCAATTAGAGCGCATTTTTTGCAACTGGTGAGTTCTTGGTTCTTCTTTCACAATTTCCATGTTGAGCATCATCTCACTCTGCGACCACATGGGAAGGCTATTAGGCTATTTTCTATGAGAAAACAAAGCCTTAGAATTTAACACCAAGTTTCTCCTCAGCAATTTTCCAAGGATGGGAGAGAGGTTACTTAATTCCACAGCAGGCACAATGAGGTCAGCTGAAGGTAAAGACTGATCCACCGATTCTTTACAGTTTGTTTCTTTATTCAGTAAACATCTAGTTACAAGTCTCACAAATTAAAAAAAGTGGGGGAGCTGATTTAAGAGGGGTCGGGGGGGCCCACAGGCTGATCCAGCTTTTGTTCTGCTCCTCCCTTCTCCCAACACACATCCTTCTGCTTCTCCACAGATGCACCAAGGAGCAGCAGCGGAATCGAAGCCTCTGTCCCCTGGTGAAGGGACTGACAGGGGGTTCTAGCAGAATTCCCTCATACTCCTTTCACAGGGGACTAAACACAAACTTCAGAACCAGCCCAACCCAGCACAGAAAGAGTGGAAAGGATGGAAGAGGCAAGGTGGCAGCTCCTCATGCCCAGCACTACTGGCAGAAAGAACAGAGCCAAGGGACAGCAGAGAGGGAATGGGCAGTTAATGTGTTCCTTGCACACCAGTGAGATTCCCCATGCCCCACTGCAGCACCCAGATGGGGTGGAAAAGAGCAATGCAGAAGATTAGTTGCTTTGTTTCAATTCTTAAGTGGGAGGGAGGTTAATACTAAATTTGAGGAGGGTCCAAGTGGTGCTTTGATGGGGCTTCAGAGTTTCACTGTCTGTACCTGGGAGGAAAGGAAACAGAAGACATGAAAAGAATGAGTGGTGCCTAGAAAGCAGAAGACAGATAAAGACATGTTTAAACCTGACATCTAGACATCAAAAAACGGGGAAAATGTCCCTTTTCAAGCACGAGATCACATCCCAGTGTGCCCTATTCAAAGCACAGGAGAGCAGACACCAGCACTTACTTGTATTTCAAACTGGATGGACAGCAAATGGCCTCTAAGTTCTATACAGTGACAATATAAGCGCTCCACAGACTGCAATCCTACGTCAAGTCACATTATTTCAGCCATCAGTTAAGGCCGACGCCACAGGTCGTTTGTTCGTGACAAAGCTAACTTAAACAGCTTCCATCTTCCTGTTCAGCACAGCACCTTCTCAAAATTCACACCTCCCCCTGCTCTCTCAAAGCGGGAAAACCCCCCCTTGCAACCGAAACGTCACAATAAGGTCAGATCAGCGCAAAGAAAAAGAGTAACCCTACGGCTAAGAGGCGAGCACACAGCGGAGGACGAGGAAGGGACTCGTCAGGACTTACAAGAGCGTGTGGGTAGATCTGGGGGTGGCCACGCCGCACCCCCCACAAGGTCTGCTCCCGGTTCACCAGTCGTACCGGCGGGACTGTCTGGAGGGAGAGTCCTCAGGGCCCTGGATGGCGAGACGAGTCCCTTCGGCCCGCCGGCCGCCGCCGCCCTCGTGGCGCCGGTACTCCAGGCCCCGCTGCGGCCGGAAGCGCGACGTCTCCCGCCGCCACTCATCGTCAAACGCGGCCGCGTCACCTGCGGGGCGACAGCCAGCTCAGGTGGGGAAGCGGCGCCCGGCTCCGGCGGCAGGAGGAGGACGTGGGCGCTACTCACTCTCGTCCATGTTGATGTAGTCCTGCCTCTCCTCCTGGTCACCCGTGCGGTGGTTCCGGGACCGCTGCATGATGTGGGCCCTCTCCCTGATGTGGTGGCCGATCGACATCTGCTCCAAGCCGCTGTCCGAGTCCCTCACGGTTCGTCTTGTCTCGCGGATCTGGGGGCAGATTCCCACGTGGAAGGAACACTTTCCCTCCCTCTCCCAGCCCCCTAAGGCACCCTGATTCCCGCCTCCGGTATTTCAGCCTATCCGCGCTGCCGCCACTCCCAGTTATGAAGTGGGAAGAATGGATTCCCCACTGCCAGCACTTCCCATTTCCTCCCGGGGGCCCTCGGCACGGTCCAGCGAGTCCCAAGAGCACAACGTGCTCCTCCAACTGCTGCTGACTGCGAAGCCAAAGCGCTGTGGGTGGCCACCCACAAAGCCACCAAACGAAGCCCAGCCTCTCCCAGCAAGGCCAGCAGCCTCCTCCTTACCCCGCCAGGCGCTGAACGCATCTCTGAGGTCTCCTGATAGACTTTGGGCCCGTCACCCAGGTTGGAGTAAGAGATGACGGTCGAGGAGGTAAACGTCTGGCAGTTAGCACCACTTGTCATGTGCTCCTGCAGGAAGGAACGGGGAATGGTGCAAAGAAGGAATGGGAGGGAAGAAGAGGTGGCATTTAATCCTCTCTATACAATGAAGTAAAAAGAAGTTGCAACAGGAAGAATGTAATTCCCATGGGTCCATTTTTCTGGAGAATACATCTTCCTGTCAAATTAATACTTATTTCTTGCTAAACAAGTCCACTCCCACACTTCCTTCCTCACCCCTCTCCTCTCCCCTGCACTCAGGAACAAGCTCTGTCACTGACTCCCAGTGATGAAGCAAAGCTTACAAGACTCTGCCACCTTGGCAGGTGTGGCTCAGTCCATCCCAAGCAGCACAGTAAGAAGAGAGGCACTAGAGGGACGGCAGAAGCACCCTCAGCACTCCCCTCAATACAGAACGGTTCGTGGAGGGTTCTTACCATGTTTCCAATCATGTCGTTCATCATCCCAAACATATCTATAAAGCCACCTGCCTGATGAAAAGAGAACACAAGAGTAGTCAGTCTGGGAAGAGACATGAGGAAAGAACAACAAACTATCTGTAAAAAAACCTGCTGCCTAAGAAGAAAAACCTTTTTTTTTTCCACGTTCTTTCAGCAGTGCAGAAAAAAAAAAAAATCCCCAGAATTTGGGGTTGCTGTTCTCTCCGTTCTCTCAGGTTGCATTGCCCAACGTTCTGGCAAAGGCTGTTCTTTTAGTCTGGATCCAACTGCCAATGCACTGGGGTTTGGGAGCCTGGGGACTCAGCAAAGTTAGGAGAAGAAATCTCAGCATGTGCACTAACGGTGATCTTAAGAAAGCTTCCATTGATTATTTTCTTTCTAGCATAACAGCAAATTTGCTTATTTTCCCCTACAAACACCTGCCTTTTCCATCCCGCAAACCTGAATGCTGCAGTAACACCCTGGGCCAGCAGGTCTCACAGGTTAATTGTGCAATATGTAAACAAAATTACAACGTCAGTTCAAACTTGCTGAATTCTTTTTTTTTTTGTTTCCTCGAGTAGCCTCTCGTTCTCGTTTCCAGCAGAGCAGTACTCACACACAACGCTGTTATGCTTTGAAGTCTCTGTGTTTGTAGTCTTATTAATCCTCCTCTGAGCTACAAAAATTCCAGGGCGCTGAAGTCTCTTTCATTGAGGCAATTGTGCAGAGCAAGACGTCTGAAGCTGCTGGATGTGGAATAACCTATCTCCACTGCATTATTCTGGCGGAAGCCGGAGATCGGCACGCTCCGAGCGCAGTGTTCCCACGTACACGCAGCCATTCTCATTCCAGCCCTGCTCACCTGAGGTATTCTGCTGGCTTCTCCAGCCACCACCACTGGCAAAGGAGGTGCAATAATCCCCTCTGCCTACTGATGGCCAAGCCCTTCCCTCGCACCCTCACAGCTCCTCCATTACCTCCAGATCTGCAGCTTCTTCTCAGACATATGAGGTTATTAAGGGACTACCTGCTCTTCCCAGATATTAACTCTCCCAGCTCCCATGAAATATTGTGCTATAACAGCTTTATGGCTTTTCTCTGGTCAAGGTGCAAATACAACTTCCCCATAAACGCAGAGTTAGACTCTCTCTTCAAAAACAGCTCACAGACAGGATTAAAACATTAGAGGGGAAACAAGGTAAAAGTCATAAAACAACTCAATGAGAGGTCCAAGAGAAACCAGATGCTTCCAGTTTCAGTTCAATACCCACTTCCCTATTCCATTTACTATAAATCTAAAGCTCATCCTGGTCTCCTCAGACGTTCCCATCCTCCCTACCTGGTAGGGTAGCTGGTCATGTTCACAGATGGCTACATTTTAGCACCGGTTGCACACAGTGCTGATGAATCTCAGTATGGAGCCACTACTTGGAAAGCCTCTAATCTGACCCAGAAAAACAGAAAACTTACCATGCCGAGCATCCCAAAGGGTGAAACAGCTCCTGCCTGCCAGGAGAACAGAAAAACAGAACAGAGAATGACTTTGCAGCAGCCAAACACTAGATCCTCATCAGGACACACTAATCCTTCTCAGAAACAGAACTGGGAACACTCAGGCTCTACAAACAGATCAAAAAAGCGCTCCACGGATTCCTGGGGGTTCAAGCCATATCACCCCTACCAAACCAGACCTGAGGTGATGCTCCTAAATTTCTCCCCGTTACACGAAGTCACATCCTTAAGAAACAACAGAAGATTCCCTTCCTCCCGTCCAACCTAGAACGCAGTTGCATTCAACACCTTAATACCGGTGGAATGAAGAGAAAGACCAGAACCCCACTGCCTTAGAGATTTATTCTGCACCCACCACCCGTGTGGAGGAGAGGGCAGTGCCCCACCTCCCGGGAGAGGGGAAGGGTGGGAGACAGAAGCTGACAGGGCAGTTTGGGAAATTCCAGCCTGCCCTGAGCCCCTCTGTTACCTGCATCCTGCGGCCAGGCTGCCGAGCCCCAGGCGCGGTGCCATCCGTGATGCCGAGGAGCGGCCCGAACCCGAAACTCCCAGACAGCATGCGGTTCATGTGCTGCCGGTGCATGGCGAAAGGATCCCTTTGGGAGGCGCCGAGAGAAGAAAAGGTCAGGACAAAGCCCCATGTAATCCACTCCTCCCAGCTCTGAGTTCGTCTTACACAACATTGTAAAGAAAATTGGACGTGGTACGCTCCTTCCCAAGCTGAAAATTCAGAATCCTGAGAAGTCTGCGCTGTCTGTGGTGATGACTGGGGCTGGAAGGGACCGCTGGATCCCATCACATCTCTTGGCATTGGAGGTTTCACACCACAGAAGCCCTCTCAGGCACTAATTTCTGTCTGCTCACAAATAGGTTGGTGTTCTGTCTCCAGTACTGCTCTGGAGCCGAGTATGGCCAAGGCCACTCCAGAACCTCACTGCTCTAACATCTTCTTGCAGGGAGGTGCACGAAGACCTTCCTGGCTGCAAAGTGAGGGCTACACTTAATGGCACCAGGGAGCAGGAGATCCTCCACATTGTCCTCTCACCCCTCCAGGTACACGGACACAAACAGCGAAATGCAAGACTGGAACCTCCAAAACTGCCTGCATGGCCTGACACCCCTCTGCCCCCCTAGGGTTTGAGACCCACACACAGCTTTTCCAGATCTGAGGGAGAAAGGGAACGGTAACTGGGATCCCTAACTGGTTTTCCCTTCTTTTGCAGCCTCCCCTTTGAGGGCTGCACACACTCACACACGTGGCTGGAGTAAGAGGAGGAGAAGGAGGGTAAGAATAAATAGTCACAGAATATAGTGGCCACAATAAGAAACTTCTGGGAAATACCATAGCTTTCTTCCTGCACGTCTTATAGTCTGCAATTATCCCTCTTGAGCATTAATGACCTCTGCAGCATAGACTGCTCCTGAGATCACAGAAGTACCCACTACAAACCAGTACTTTTCTGTCTCTACTGGAAATGCTTCCCATAATAAAAGCTAGACTCATACCTGCCATGCTAATGAGAGCACACTGTCATTCGGTGACTAACTGGGACATCAAGGTCTGCTCTCCTGCTAATTTGCTCACAGTTGATAAAATTCTTGCTTACTACTGATTTCATTAGCAAAAAATGGACTATTCTTCTGTATGCATAACTGTCACCAAATTTCTAGTAGTGTCTTGTTGAACGTAATCAAATTCTTCCCGTATTACAGTCTACTCCTTATCCACTTTGGCAAGCACTGTCAACTTGGCGTCACTGCCAAAATTTGTCAATAGCATCCAATTTCTGTACTGAAGACAGAAACAAAAACATTCAGTGAAAGGAATCCCAGGAAGAGTTCCTGGGACCTTTGTTAGATTTCAATACTCGTGTTCCCAAAACTACTCGTTGTCTTCTCTTTACTTTGCTCCTCACAACTTGACAACTGCTTCAGCAGCCTTCTCCGGCTCCATTAACGACTTCCTGTGCAGAACAGCAACAAACACTGGACAGAGCCCCAGATTTTATCTACCTCAACTGCAACCCTCCTTTGCATGAGG
>VXBQ01012499.1:913-12023 GCA_013400175.1 Phainopepla nitens
AAAAAAAAAAAAAAAAGAATACTGAAAACAAAACCTGTTGTATCAAGGAATTTTGTATTTGCTGTTCTTCATGTTAAAATATTTTTTTAAAGAAGAAGAAAATCTGATCCTAAAGATCAACTTTTGAGTATAGTATAGTTCCTAAAGCCACATTAAACATTAACAAAAGCTATTTATCAAAAGAAGAACGCTAATAAAAAAAATCACTGAGTCAGCCACGTTTGACTAGTTGACAGCAAAAATAAAGTGAAAGACATCAAAATTTTTTCTCTTCAAAAATTAGAAACAAAATAATGGAATCAGCATGCAGTGGATGTGACTAAGAAATCTGCAGAAAATTGTATTTATGAAGTGTACAAAAAGAAAGGATCATTACACTTACTTATAATGAAATCCATAGGGTTTCCACAGGGACTTGTTTGAATTAAGGTGTAATTTTTAGACAAAGCAAGACTAATTTGAAATTTTCCAGCAGTGAATAATTTACTTTGTCCTTTTCTAAAGCAGCAGTAGCAACAGTTTTTGCTTATCTTGTTAGAAATCTAAGCTAACATCTCCAAACTAAACTCACGTCGTGTGAACTTACTGGGGCTTTATCTTTAAAACTTACCCTTTCATTGCTGTTTTTCTTTCTTAGAGTGACTTGCTGAGTGTCTTGCTCTACAAAACAGTTTAGTTGAGCTGGAAATGGTCTGTAGCATGGAAGTTAGTCCTGAAGTCCTCACTCGGGGAAGTACAGGTTTTGTGCAGGTGGCTTTGTCCCTGAGTCCAGGAGCAAAGGTGAGGCGGCAGCTCCAGCTCTGGCTCTGTTGGCACATCCTGGCTGCAGCAGCTCTTCCCATTCGCAGACTACTCACAGCAAGTGTAGCCCCAGCCAAGCCTGCAGAGCCAACTTCTGTTCTTGGTTACACTGATACAATTCTGAATAGATGCTGGGCTGTTTTATTCATTCATGTCTCACACTGCTGTTAATGTCTTTGGATATGAAATTAATGTTTATTCAAGCTGCTTTCCACTCATGTAATAATGCTGTCCCTACTGAAATTATGGAAAGATTTGACCAAGAGAAGACTTCAGAGCTTTGTAAATATTCAGTTAGAGTATATGTTGCTACCAAGTTGAAACTTGTTTGGTGCTGAAGTAGAAGCAACGGTGCTGAATTTAACGGAACTGCATCTTGTTTCAAACTGCCTCACAGTTTTATTCTGTGTACTTCAGAGAGGAATTTGGAATAATAAGTGTTTCAGCTAGGCTGTGTAAAAAATGTTAGTAGGTACTTCCTTTCACCCTAGCATGAGTTTGGAAGAATCAGCTTTTATACATACTTGATGCAAGACTGCTCAGAAACATGTTGAGATTTTTTTTTCTGGTTTTTGCTTTCCATATCTGAAAATAAGAAGTGATAGCAGTGTTTCTGTACTCTCAGTAAATAAACATTCCACCTTAACTGTATTCTGAAGTTTAGATATGTGCCAATTTACTCTTTAGGCATAATAAAAAAACCTCTAAAAATTCATCTTTATTAAAAAGTTATGGGGTTTGACATGATATCCTAGGGTGAAACTAAGGATAGATAACACTCTTACAAACTCGCTGTTAACTTCATTAATGACTGATTTCCTCAAGATTATTGCTATTAGAAATTAAATTCAGTGATATAGAACAGAAATTACATAATTTCAGTTGCTATGCCCACCTTTAAATAAGCTGTAGCATGATTTGAGGCATATTTGGGAGAGCAGCTGTCTTTAATTTAGATGTTCATCTTTAGCGTAACTACCTTGGACCATGTATTTTCAGCAAAAATCCTAAACTAGTAAATTTGCAGCATATAATTCAGCTAAAAATCTAACCATTAAAGGAGGCAGAGAGGGCACAAAGATCTGAAATACTTATCTAGCTTCAATATGGATAGAACTGATGGCAATTAAAATTCATCTCCAACCTACCCAGGAGTATTTTCCCTGCATATGTTAGGAACTTTTCTCTCCATGCTTTTCTTTCACCACCATCACAAAAGAGAAATGCAGTCAAATGGAAACTAGTGTAAACTCCATGCAAACAATTCATACAGTTTCAGTATTCCTCTATTTTACTGAAGCAATGCAGAGGATTGTACTACCAGCACAATGCTTAAGAAACAGCAGTAGATTTTGAATAAAGAGCTCTGCATTCCACTGGCAGCTGAGGAGATCAAACAGAAAATATGCCAGCAGTATAGACCAATGCATTATCACCCCCTCCCTCTTGCTGCATAACTGTGCTTCATAATGTGCCATAACATTGGCAAGCACAGCTCAGAGCTTTTTAAGAACACAAGGAAGCTCATGAATAATGGTTGAATCAGGAAAGTGATAATTAAATGAGACAACTGAATGCCGGTGGAGTCCCCAGTGGAAAATACTGTTCAGTGAAGATCATCTTCCTTTTCCTGGGTTTAGCGGTACAACACTTAAGATATTTTTCAAGCAATATTTTAATGAAAATATTTAAGTTCTCAAAAAGATGAGATATTTTCTTGTATGTAAGCCCTGTTGTTAAACGGATGTGATGTGCTTCAAAGAGAAAAAAAATAAAAGCTTTCATTTTTGATTCAGTGAGATAAAATATTTTGCTGGTTTACCAAGCTAGTTGACACTATTAAATTTATATTATAAAATGTGGCAATCAGTAAAGGGTTAATTGTAAGCATCTTGGCTTAAATGTTTACTTCATGTTTCTCCTTGTATTGGAGGTATAGTTAGTTTTGTTCCACCTCCAGTTTCACCTACTTTGTGGCCTTAGACATGGTTATCTGCTATTGTCAGTGGCCAGTCTCAAATTTTTTTATACAATAAGCATCTCCACTGTCTCCCTGTCCTGTCACCAGACCATGCTCCTCCTGAAGTTGTGCTGTAAGGAAAAGCTGCCATCCTCCTTGTGCATTAATCGAGTCTGAGAGCCAGGAGCTGCAAGCTATACGCACAGATCCTTTTCGGTTTTGTACTCTCCAACTCAGTGCTCTCCCACAGTTCACCCCTTGAAACAGAAGTGAGAAATGAGTCTTGTTGTGGAACCAAAAGCTGCTTTTTGTAAAAGCACCAGAAGTCAAAGTGATTAAATGGCTTGACATTCCTGTGGACAGAATGGCAAAATTTGACTGTAACATAACAGTTTTTGTGACTTACAGTGTGTGTAATATACATTCATTCATCCATTTTTATTTGAAATAAAGTCTTGCTCCTTTATCACTTGACTTGCCATTCTTAAAAAAAAAAAAAAATTAGCCAAAACTGACTGAGAATGGATCAGTGGATCTCAAGGTCACATTTCAAACAAATTCGGTTATTTCTGTTTTTGTTAAAACGCCATACAGACCATTAGCATTTATCATATTTAAGTGATTTTTTCAGTAAAATTTCAGTTTCATCTTTGCTGTGCTGGTAAATGCAATGGAAGTTCGAAGAATCCTTATACTATGAAGGACAAAAGCTCAAAAGCTTTATCACACCTAAATCAAGGTGGCAGAAACAGATTTCTATCACTTTTAGAGAGAGGACGTAAAAGTGGTGAAGATTATTTATTCACAGATCATTGTACTTCACAGAACCTAAATCCATTGTAATCAAGGTTGTCTTTGTGTATATATATAAAAGCATAAACTGCTCTTAACCCACACAAGAAGAATTAATAATATGAAATTTTTTTTTTTTGACAGGTGCCTCAGGAAACTTGGCCAAAGCAGATAATATATAATAGGGGCTCACATATTTTTAGACTCTCTTGGTTGCTCCAGATCCACTTCATGGTGCACAAATACAGTATTTTTTTACCAGAGGAAGTGAATGTGGTGGTGGCCTGGTTGCAAATGGGGATGGAGGTTTTTGGACATTTTTTAGCGCTGTGTGGGCATGACCATGGTGTTCATGTCACACCACCAATGTCTTCACTGCCTTCAGGAGGACAAGGTGGACACCAGAAACCAGAAGTTCTTCTTATCAAGCTTGCTGGAACAGTTTTATTGCCTTAAAAGCCTGGCAAACTTGGTTCCTTCTGCTGCCCACCATCTCTCTGCTGTCCCATCTTTCCTCTGGAGCAGGGCTGCAGGCTGATGGGGCTGAAAGGGACAGCTCTGAGGCAGGGGGAGCATGGGTCAGCACCCTGGCAAAGGCGTTTCACACACACACAGACACACAGACACGCAGACACACGGACACACAGACACACGTACATGGTGTTGCAGAGATTTGGAGGCAGCAGTACAAGCAACTATTCAGATGAACTAACTTCCAGGGTTTGTTTGTCCCTGGTTTCCATTGGTTTTGGGCTGGCGGAAATTTTAGGGGGGGAATTTTAAGCTGCGGGGGATCTCCTCACCAGGCACCTTTGTTTCCCAAATAATGGTGCCCTAAGCACCTGCCCTAAGCACCCTCTTTGGGAAGTATTTTTTTTTCCTTTGTTCCCAGTGGTGAATACTCTTTTGTGGGTAAATCACCTTCTCTTTTTTTTGTACTCTTGTTAGTTATAGTGTTGCTGTTATTGTGGGCTTAGTAAATTTTTATTTCAACTCATAATTTTTCATTTATTGTCCCTTCCTCACTGAAAGGGATTGGGGAAGGGAGCGGCTTATTTGGAATGTAATTGCCCTGCTGGGATTAAAATCAGCACAGACAGTAGAACTTCACAGGCTAGAACACCCTTCTGAAAGCTGGAAAACTGATTCCCCTAGGTTCTCATGAAGACAGAATGACATGAATAATGACTTAAATGGTTATTTTCCAGCCATGGTGGTTCCCTGATCCACTATGCCGGCACATGAGCAAGCAGGTGGAACAGCAACTGAGGGTTCTTGCTTAGGATAGCATAACAACTGAATTGTAGTTCTGCGCCAGCTTGATTTCCCCCCCACATACTAGAAATTAAACAGTTGAGTTAAAGCCTTCCTATTTTTTTTTCATTTTAAGGATTTTTCAGTTATATTTTGGGGGGNNTTGGGGGGGGGGGGGCACGTGGGTGGGAAGTGAAAATCACTTGGAAACACTAAATCTAAACAGATCACTTCCATTTAGCTGTTGAGCCAAAGAAGAAAGAGAAAATATGGTCTAGTCTAAGAGGACACCCTAAATCATGTTTCATATTTTTTCAGGCAGTGCCTATGGCACTGGCATTATGGAAAAATAGATAGAGATGAATTTGAGCAGAGTGATGTTGCTAACTACACATTAGAATGGGTCAGATTATTTATATGTGACTTCAGAAGTGTAGTGTAGAAAGCTCCTTATAGCTTCCCATATGCTAATCTGTATAAAAAATTTTGAGAAAATGTCTTGAAGTGCAATATAAAAGGGAAATTTAAAATTTTGGTCTTGTTAATAGAGATGTCAGTTAAAAAAAATACAAAAATTCCTTGCCTTCTAAAAAAATAAGGTACCTTTGTTGGCATGGAGTACCAGAATTTACTTCAACTTTGGTGTTTGCAGTCTTTAAGGGGAATTATTTTCTGGTGAATAGGTTATTGTTATCCTCTCAAAAAGATTAGATTACTGCTCACATCTTGTCCCCAGATTTAGCTAAAGAATACTTGCTTTAGGCTGGGATGTCGATGAGAAAGAGAAAAAATTATGTGAAAAAAAGCAAATGCCAAGAATGGGTAAGCACCTTAAATAATCTTTAGAAGTTCACTGTTCATTGTGAGTGCATCTTTAAACCTGTATGGCAGTGGTTTAATTTGGATCACAGGGGAAAAATTTGACAGTATTATTCCTGATGCCAAAACAGATGAAGAAATCTGGAAGGTGTCATAATCTCATAATCTAGTGAATTAGGAAGGATCTGAAAACCACAAAGCTTTGAATTACTACCTTTTTTTTTTGCCACTGGCTTTCAGGTTAGCTTGAAGCATTTCTCCTAAATGGCTTCAGTATTTACAGCTGTAGGAAAGACATGACAATTTTTAGAGTAATTCACAAATTTATCAGAAGAAAAGATAAATTTCACTTGGGAGAGAAATTTATAGCTGAAAACCATCAAATGACTTTTTTCTCCAGTTTTAGCCTGCACTGGGACTGTGAGTAACAGGGCACTTTAATTCTGACAAAAAAAGAGTGACTATGGCCCCAATTTATTATCTCGTCTCTTATTAGCCAGATGTTTTGGGGTTTTGTATTCTTCAATTGTCCTAGAATAATTTTATAAAGGGGCAAATCTTTTCTTTCTTTCAGGTACAGAGGAACTTCAGAGTTAGGAAAAGTCAGAAATTTATTAATTAAGCCCTGTACTCCCAAGGGTTAACACTTGCCATCTTCATAAAAATTCATCTAGTTGGTGAAGTTACGAATCTTTCCAAAGCCAAAATTAGCACCTGGCTAAGTAAATATTTGCAAGAGTTTAGTAAATAAAATCTCCAAAACATGCCTCCCTTAGGATGGGGCTGGATCATTGTTTGCGACACTTCACATCTGCTACCTCCAGGAAAGCTATTCCATTGATCTCCTTTTTTAATTAGGGAGACCTATGCTAACCCACACTAATTTTAGGATATAGAGTCATATTACAAACTGTATGGAGGTCTTCCTCATCAAAGAGCAGTCAACCGACTTTCTTATTTGAAACTTTAATTCCTGATTGAGACAAAAATCTGTGAATTAAATTAATTTTGAAATTAGAGCACTTACTGGTACAAATCAATAACTCTGGGAACCCTGTTCCATGCATTTCACTCTCCAAAAATCAATATAATGATGACCCTTTCACCTTCTGTAACAGATGTGGTGCATGGTGAGCTTCTGGGCACATCCTGCTCCCTCACTGCAGCAACATGGCACTGTGGGATTGCCAGCATGCCTGTCTGGGGAGCACTGCTGAGGGGAAGAAAGCCATGCGAAAGGCACAACAAATGAAAGAAAGACTGATCTACACAATCCAACACTGCAAAATTTATGAAAACCACTAAATTCAGGATTTCCACTAATCAAAATATGCTTTGACTTTCTTTTTTGAGAGGTAAATGTGAAAGAAATAATTAAGGAAACAGAACAGAAGAGAATGGGATGGATGTCAAACAACTAAGAAACCTACAAAGACTAGATGAGGGATTATAGGCAAAAAAAAAGAGATTTGTAATCCCGAAATATAAACCAGGAGCTTGAATTAAATATATTTCTTCCTCATAGCAGACGCAGCAGTCTTTATGTGCTTAAAAATACTGACCCAAATGGCACATGTATGAATAGCTAAGGAGGCCTGCGAGCCACAGAAAATCTTCTAACTCATCGTTCTTGAATTCCAGTGCAATGGTTTTATTTCCTGATCACGCTGAAAATCTATTTGGACAAGATTCCTAGGCATTTAGGAACAACTCAGTTTTCCAATTTGTGTGACAACTTTTATTTGTTATTTGTGTTATATAAGTCACAACTGGAATATAGAAGCACTTATTTGTTTGTTCATATTTACCTCAGCTGTAAAGAAAAGAGGGTAAGAAAGAGCACTAGATACAGGCTTATGTGATGATTCTCCTGATATCATATAGTCTCCGTAGATGATGGAAAGCTAATGTAATTTGGTAGTCTAATAGTCCTATTATTACTTTAGAATTTTAGAATTACTTTAGAATTTTAGAAATCCTTTCTTTTTGTTATATTCCATGGACAATTTTCAACACCACAGTATCTAACTACTATGTACATGACTTCTCTCCAACTTAAAAAATTAGGGTCTTTACCTAGTGACTCAGCACAAAACACTTTTGCCCAAGTGGTGTATTTTTCACAGCTGTTAGTCCATTTTATGAAACATGGATCCATTGAAACAGTTGTACAGCCTTGAATAAGGCATCTAAGTTAATGCTCCAGTAATTATGTTGTGTAATATTAGAGAGTTGATTTCATAATGCCTTAATTAAGGAATCATGTTATCAGCATGTACTTTCAGGGACTAAACACTTTAATTATTGTGTCAAATTTGGCAAAAAGCTATCAATTGTTTGTGAAATGAAAGTAGAAAATGTTTTCAAGTACTACTTTGCTTTTCTCCTCCTCTCTGAAGATGCCTGTTGTGTAACAGAGAGCACAATTTTAGTAAGCCTGAAGGTTCTTTTCTCTTTTTGGTACATGTCCCTGTCTCCCATTAATTTAGCATAACAAACAAAAAGCTGCAAACACTTCTCTGAGACCTAGAGATTGTATTTTACCAACTTGGTTTTTGTGGTGAATTGGTCTGGCCTATAAGGTGTGACTGCCATAAATTTAATTTATTTGTCAAAAGTTTTTCTTTTCCTCTTTATGACCTAGTTGCCTTGTAGACCTCAATCAGGCCTCATACTCTGCTTTGCCTATTCATCCACCAACTTGAATCATCATCAAGTACAATCTGTCAAGTGAGATTGATACTGGCAGTATATTTTAAAATTATTGTCGTTTGGAAGGCACAGACATTCCAAGTGCCAGCTAAGCTCAAAGAAAGACACTTATTCTAAAATGTGTGCAATTTAATAAAAACTATGTACATTGAAGAATGGTAGTCTTTGAAGTTTCTCATTTGTTACTATAGCAAATAAAGTAATTTGGCCTGAAGTAATTCATACAGTCCAACAATTACCTTTTTAAAATCTTTGTCTGGTACACTGGCATTACATAAGCACATGCTATGATTTAGGTAACACTAAAGTGTTAAATAGCATCAAAATCATATTTTGTAGACTGGATTCTACCCCCTAAAAGGACCAATTTCTTTTTTGAAAAGGACTATGAGCCCTAAACACTATCTTTTTATTTATTGTTTATTTTTATTCCCTTCTCTTCCCAGATGCATTTATTGATCATTACCAGGCCATTTTCAAGGGGAGAAGCAAAAGGATGACGTTTCACTCATAAAGAAGGCAACTATGACGGGTCTTCAAGCATTTATTTGTCCGATCTTGCTCAATACAGAAAAGTAGAATATATGGTCTGATTGTGGGTATTCACATTGTCATTGCTACTCCACCAGCAGCTGTTTAAAAACTCAGAGTTACACCATGTGCCTGAGACTATTGTCTAACTATTTCTTGAACTCTGTCAGGCTTGGAGCTGTGACCACTTCCCTGGAGAGCCTGTTCCAGTGCACAACCACACTCTGGATGCCTCCATTGTGGTGGAGAGGGAAGATACCACCACCCGTGGATCCAGCAACATGACTTGATTGTTGCAATTTAGGTATCTGCTGATACTATCAAAGTGATAGTTGCAGTCTTGATCTATGGGGGTGAGGGAAGCCTCAGTAAATAGGCTTCAATGGGTTAATATAGGTTCAGGTTCAGGTGGGAACGCTCAGGCACCTCTCCTAAGGGGAATGCTTTACATTGTCTATTCCAACACTGGGTCATGCACAGTTCTCTGGTGGAAGGCCCCAGAAGTCAGTTAGGGGTGGTCTTAAACAGTTTATGGCTAAGACATGACCTCTGTTTCTCTCATCAGCGTGATTAAGCCATTTATGCCGTGTCAGAAGGGATGAATACCTTCAGGCCTACATGTGACTGTCCCAATACCTCCCTCAAGAGAGAGACTTTCACCTGACACGATTGTGTAAGGGAGGAAATTGGAGTGACAAAAAGCATTATCCCATCTCCACAGGATCTGCTTCTCACCAGCCTTTTCCTTTATCTGGTTCAACAAACAGGTCCTTCCTATATAATTGTTGGTTGATCCTCCTCTTGTGATCTGCGCTCACTCCCTCTACACTTGGGCTGTTCTTATGCAGATTAGGCACTTCACCACCACACATCCAAACACCACATCCATCTTCTCCTTCCCTTTTGCTGGGAAATGCAAAGCTGGCCTTAGCAAAGTACCCTGCCATTTTGCAAATACTTGATAGTTTGGGTCATTAACTGTAATATTTTAGTCTCACACAAATATCTAGCTTAGATTTTCTCTCTTTCAGTTTGAATCCATTACTCCTTTTACTATCAGTACAGCTCCTGATGAAAAATTCTTCCCCAGATTCCCTGTAGTCCCCCTTCAGGTACTGGAAGGTTGCTCTAAGGTCTCCACATAACCTTCTCTTCTCCAGACTGAGCAGTCCCAACTTTCTCAGCCTGTCTTTGTAGGGTACATACTCCAGTTTTCTTACAAATCTCATGGCCCTCCTCTGACTTGCTCCAAAACAGTTCCATGTCCCTATACTGGGGACACCAGGGCAGGATGCAGCACTTCAGTTAGGATCTCACAAGAGCAGAATAGAGGGCAGAATCATCTCCTTCAGCCTGCTGGCCACACTCCATTTGATACAGCCCAGGATGGCTTTCTAGGCTGTAAGTGCATACTGCTAGCTCATACTGAGTTTTTCATCAACCATCTCTTCCAAGTTCTTCTCCATAGGATTACTCAATCATTTCTCCACCCCACCTGTGTCTGTTTGGAATTGCCCCAGCTCAGGTGCAATGTCCCAGTGCTATTCAGGACAGGGCTAATTTTTGCTGTAGCCAGGAGGGCCATGTCCAGAACATTGAGGTTATTCTATATTACCTCACCTCATGTGCAGAAAGTGGTGGAGGGGGAAGGGCTCCCCTTCAGTCAGACAATGGTGAAGCAAGTGGTCAGGACAGCATCAGGTTCCCGTGGTGAGCACTTGCATGTGGGTCATTCACCTATCTTGTAGACTCTGTTGTTGTTACTGTTAGTTTTCTTATCTCATTGCTGTTTTCAGTAAATCTTTCTTATCTCAAACTGATCTTTACCTTTTGTGCCTCCAGTTCTGCTCTCCATCCTTCTTTGGAGAGAGGGCAAGGTGTGAATGGTCGAGTGACTCATGGCTTGAAGTGTTTCAGTGGGAACACTAAACTGGAGAATAACATTGCTAAACCATGGCAAGTATGACCTTGCACTTTCCTTTGTTGAAGCTAATAAGGGCAAAGCCTGACATGGCCTCTCTTGGTGGCATCCCTTTCTCCAGTGGGAGGTCTTCACCAAGCAGTGTGCTGTTGTCAGTGAATTTGCTGAGACTCAATCCCACTATTGATGTTGGTCACAAAGATGTTGAGCAGTATTGGTGCCAAGACTGATCCCTGGGGGACAGCACTCATTGCTGGTCTCCACGTGTACAGTGAGATATTGACCACAACTCTTTGTGCCTGGCCATCCAGCCAATTCTT
>VXBQ01012505.1:3413-13759 GCA_013400175.1 Phainopepla nitens
TATATATATGTATCTCCTTTCTCTTTCTCCTTTTCTCTAGTATTATACTTGATCAAAGCATCCCAGCCTCTCCAGTGAAAATATATCTACTTTTTGCAAGAGTGGAGGAAAATTCCTGGCTGGCAGCTCTGTTCCTGACATGAAGCCAAGCACTCACCTGCTGCAGCCAAGCTGGTGATGAAGAACACAGGCACTGTGTCACATCACAAAACGTAACTGGAAGGGAAGGCAGACTGAATTGTGCATGTGGGTAAAACCCATCTCCTCTCTGCTTCTCAAACATTGAACAGCTGATGATCCACTTCTTAAAGGTGGTTCTTAAAGGCATTTTGGGGATTATTCCATTAGTATATGTAATTTCCTTCTTATTTTTTCAGTGGTAGAATGCTTCTTATTAAAGGAGCAGGAGATTTCAGATTAACCTCTGAATGTTACCTAACTAAACCAATAAAGGTTTTGTTTGCACAGACCTCAATAAGGCAGGGATTCCACCCCTGACTATGGAAAAAGTTTCTCATTATATATTCATTTATGATGTAGCAAATTGGAACTTCGACCCGCCTATAAAGGAGCAGGCTGCTCACAAACACTGCTGCTCTGGGCAAATTAAGTTGAACACTTGCATTCTGGGAGGTTTTGCAAAATGTTTATCTTTAGAAACAGCTTTAAAAAAATACTCAAGGCTATCAACCATGCTGGGCTCAGCTAAAAGAAAAGGGACGCAGATACATGCAAACTGACTCCAGGTCTCTAAACAGGAGGAGAAAGAAAGCACATTGAAACTTTGATCTCCACAACAGTGCAACGAGTTTCCTTTCTGTGTTGTACGTGAATTCATAAATAAGACTCATTATTGACTGAGGGAAGTTGATGCGATTCTCCAAGAAATGGGTCTTGAGATAAGAGTTTTGGCTACTGTATCTTCTGCTGGGCTGCTTACCTTGCCATTTTTGCAGCACGGCTGTTAAATTACTCCAGCAGAAAGCCCTCAGAACAGGCAGGTTTCTGAAAGCTTATGGAAAACACAGCCTACAGGATTTCCAAGTATTGATAACACAGACCCATTTCTATGCAGCAAAGTTATGTCCTTGAAAGGGTTGTAAATGTTTAAACAGAAAGTGGCTTTGATTCTAAAGATAGAAAACTTTAAATTTTAAATGGATTATTCTGAATACAAAGAAAAGCCACGTTCATCCCCTGGGTACTCGCTGACTCACAAGCAGTTTCACAGAAATCTTCTGGCTTTTAAACCTGTATTTTCAGTCTTCAGAAAGAGGTTTCAGAGCAGAGTGACTTCTGCAGGGATCTCCACAGGATGGGAGGGACAGAACTTACCTTTTCCTGGTTCCTGTGTGACAACCTGCCCTGCATGAGGGCAAAAACATGGCCTTGATCCCCATGTCTGGCACACTAACAATGTTACATCCCCAAACATGAAAGCCCACTGCTACCTGAGGAAAAATAAACAAATGAAACAGGTGGCAAATGCAAAACAGACAGAGCCCAAAAGCTTTGAAGTGTCAACACAAACAAGAACACATGTATATATGTGCATGTGTATGTGTATATAATACACATAAATATATATGTATATAGATAAAGAAGGAAAAAAACCATTAATTTTCCAGCCTTATTTTTGCAACCAGTGCATAATTTTTATGCCCATGGCTAGGAATGGCACAACTCCCTGCAGTAGGATTAAACTAACATTTCAAATTTATCTATTTATTTGTTTGTAAAACAGGCTGGGGAGGCTGCTGGTCCGGAGTGAACGGGGATCAGAGCCGTGAGACACAGACACAGCCAGGCAGGGATCAGCAGGGAGGCTGCTGACTGGGCCAGTGGCAAACAGGGCCCTGCACCAAGGCACAGTCTTGCAGTTTTCTAAATTGTGTTAAAAACTCACTGCAGCATGGGGGAATATTTAAGGAAAATAGCTAGGATAAATTTGGACATGTATTTGTAACAAATATTTATAACATGGGATATAGAATAGATATATACATAGAATAGATGATAATTCTTACCAGACGACAGACACAAAAGATATTATTTTATTTAACTTGGCATTTGTATTTGGTGCTACTGCTATCCTCCCACCTCTCATCTTATTCTAGAAAAAAAAATCTAATTACTCCAAACATGCAGGCCTAAACCAGAAGTGATAAATGAAGTAATCAGCTCGATGCATCTAGCAAACGATGAGCTCACATATTTTGGCTTTAGGAGCTGGTATCACTGCATATCTACTCTCAATAAAATTGACTTCTTCTCTGATTAAACCTGCTCAACTAGTCCTGTTTATAATTTTTTAAAACACAGTAATTTAAATATTAATTAACTCTTTGAACTTAAGCATCTAGATTTCTAATAACATGTTAAGATATATATTCATGTACTTATATATCCGCTGCGGTTTATGAAGAGGGAGGGTTTAAACTGATTCAAGATGTGGTGTTTACTTTTTAGAAGAGATTTCTAAAAACCAAACTAGCATACATGCATCAAGTTCAGCATTTTCAGAAGTATTAGTAATAACTATTAGAGAAGGGCTTCGATATATGTGTGATCCCAGGCATTGTTCATCGCTTAACATTTAAAATCCTTGTTTCAGAAAATATCCACATAGATTTAGTTTTTGGTTTTTTAGTTTTTTTTAGAAGCAATTTCAGTAAATAAATCAAGATGCTTCAGGGCAGAATTTGCATGTACAGGCCTACCTCCCTCATCTCCACAAATCTCTCTTACCTTCCTTCCCTACATTTTACAGTCTATGTATGTATGTTCTGGCTGTGGTTTATACATGGACACTTTATAGCACAACAACAAAATTGTGTCCAGATTCTTGGTTAAGCACTGAGCATCCAACAGCTGGAACAGAATTGCTGAAAGACACTGTCGGTGTGAAAACTTTCAGTGGGCCAGTACCTGGAGACAGATAAGCAGCAAAGATAGATACTTCAGAGTCCTCTCTTTGTCTCTCTCCCCTGTTTCTCTCCAGTGTTCCCATTTACCAGGCAGGATGAGCTCAGCCCAAAACATGAGTTATGGCAAGCAGAGCCTAATGGCAGACTTCTCATTTAATTAAAGGAGAAAGGATAATTAGGATGATTCCTAACCTAAACTACACTAAACACTAAATTCATAATGAATTCTGGTGCTAGGCAGACTGCCAGTTTTCAGACACTTCTATGCTTAATTTTAACCACAGAACCATCCCTGATGTTATTGCAATAGTTGTCTGTTCCCACCATGGATACCCCTGTAGTTTTTGAATTTCTCAAACCAGTCACAAGCATTCCCAAGGGTCAGTGTTCTGAAAAAAAAAATAAACTGACTTGGATATTTAAAAAAAAAAAAAGGATTTCTGTTAGGACCAATTCATACAGTGTTTGTTTGTTCAGCACACAAAAGGAAACTGCACTTTGTTCTCCAAGAAATCTGGCTGTGCTGCAGACATCATTACACTGACTGAGAGTCCCAGTAGGGCAATTCAGATGGCTCACAGGATATTTTTCCCAACCTGTGCAGAGCTGACCAGTCCACCAGTCCCAGAGAACTTTGATGAGGTTTTTGAGGCCAACATGAGACTGCTGTGCACACATATCTGGCATTTCCATGAGCAGTAGGTGGCAGGATGCTGGTTTAAGATTCAGTGTAGTTAAATACAGCATTAAATACAAAAAGCAAAATCTTGGGTAGCTGATACTGAACTGCATGAAATTGTTTCTTCCTGCCAGGTCGGATGGTCACGCTGCTGGAGCAAGCCCTTATTTTGCTACCCAGAAATACACCTCAGTGATAACCTGACCTGAGCACACTCCCCTGCACAAAAACAAAGACACTTCCTGCTCCTAAGTACTTTGCATTTTTGCCAACAGGCAACATGACTCACTCCCTTTACTTTTAAATTGTGCTTTCCCTTCAAAATGGCTCCAGCTGACCTCGTCTGGATGGATCCCTCCTGCTACAACAGCCAGGCCCGTGGTGGTGCCCAAGTCCACCTGCTGGAACACCCACAGATCTTAACTGTGCTGCACTGGAGTTATTTACCCTTTTTCTCATTTGTTTCATGAAGAAAAATCCACTGTTGTGTGGTTCAGAGGTTATTCCTGTAAAGCACTGGTGCTGCTTGTCTTACACTGCCCTGGTGAAGGCACATGGCGGGAGGGCCTCGTGGTGCAAAGGCAATTGGGCAAGTGGGGCTGAAAACCACACCGCAATCGAAAAGATACCCGGCTTGCTTGGTTACTTCTCTGTTCCCTTCCTCTCTGCTATATATAAGGACATTTCTCAGAGCACGTTTCCCCAGTTACAACCTCAGCGAGCATTGCGCCAGCCTTCGGTGAAGGTGTGGTGGCTGCAAAGCCATTTCCTGCACTGGCTGAGTTCAGGCTCTGTGAAGGTGCAGCAGCCACCCCATCTTCTCCTGCCACTTGGGCACTGACACACCATGTGAGCTTTCACCTGAAGGAGGGAGAAAAAGCTAAAATCCAGGCTGAATTGTGGAGCAGCTCCTGATGGCCAAAAAAGCCAGGGCTGCTTTTGCAGGGTGCAGCAGGCAGGGCTACACAGAAATCAGGAGATCATCACTGTATCCTCAAGCCTTGCTTCAAAGCTGGGATTTTACAGCATTTTCAAGTTTGAAGAAGAGTTGTTTGGGGGCTTTTTTCTGTGCATAAATTAGTATCACTTGGCTTGAAAATACACTTTTCAGAAACACTATAATATTCAGACCACTAAAGCCAGTTTGGAGACAGCTACTGATCTAGCATCTCTCGCAGTTCCCCCTTTCCCCTGCCGTCCTCACTCAGAAAGGTCTATTTCATAAATGCACAAAATCTGGGGAGGCTTCTCCCAGTCCTTCAAAGGAAAACCTCAGGGAAAGGCCTTTCTCTATATCCTTTCTTGCCTACATATTTACATTTCAGTGAAGGAACTGTGCAGGTCGCCCAAACTGCAAACTTTGCCAGTGACGCTGCTGCTCTGCTGTTCACTTGAAACTCAGTTTTGCTTTCAAGTTCAAAATGAACTGCTTTTCTCTTCCTGCACACTGCAGCCAAACACTCCTCAAGCCTTCTGAGGTGCAGCAGAGGGGAATTTCCTCTTTTCAAAGCATCGAATCCTTCTCCACACCGCAGTCTATCCCTGATTACTGTACGCAGCCTCTCAGAAAACTGAAGAAGATGTGAAATACGACTTGTGTGGCTGCTTTGTTTTTATTCGATGCTTTGTTCGTTAATTGTACTTGTCTAAACTTTCCTTTCCTTGCAGGGGCGTGGATAAGGAGTTAAATCATCACTTTTAAGACCAAAGGGAGCCCAGTTTCTGCTTTTCTTCCCTCCGTGCTCCCCAGGTGTCCATAAGTCAGCACCAAAGATTTCCACTGACTTCCCTTTGCAAAATGAGAGCCCTGCTAGTCTTTAGTGACTTATGCCTACTCATCCTCTTTCTTCTGCCATATTTTTATTAGCATGGTAGAGCTGTTTTGGCTTTGCCATAGCTTTTCATGTGCAGGCAAATAGACAAAGTGTCACAGCTCCTAAGGGGCCTGGGAGGAATGGAGTCATACACTGGAGAGAAGTTGTCTATAACTCAATAGTTAAATCAGAGCTTACAGGCTTATAAACATGCAAGAAATTGTTTATAAATACATAAGAAATCTGTAACTGCAAATTTATCTCATTATATAGGCTATAAACTGCAAATAATCCACAATATATTACTGCTATAGAATTCATAACTATACAGTTATGAAGAATGACGTGATTTATAATATAAAACTCCCATGTGTTATATATATCTATATATCTATATCTATATCTATATCTATATCTATATCTATATCTATATCTATATCTCTGTGTGCAATATAAACACTTTTTAAATTTTATAATAGAAAATTTATATGGTAAAGGCAGCTATGAGTCTTCTCTGAAATTCCTGAAAGTACTTTTCACTTGAAATCTGCTGAACCCTTTAAAAATCTAGTTTATAGTTTCAGCACATTCAATCTGTGAGATTGTGTGTTTCCAGAAGTCGTGTGTTTGAGCCTCATTGTTTTGTTTCTCAGACAGGAAAAGTATTGTATCCCTGGCATCCTGAGCAGCTGCTCCAGGGAGGGCAGTTCTGAGATACAGTCTTCAGCCATGCTGCCTGTCACAGCAATTTCTCCTAAGCTCCTGCAAATTATTCCGTTTGAGAACATGGCACAGAGCAAATGTGAAACAAAATGAAAAGAAAGGGGGTAAAAAAGAAAGAAAAAAAAGGAGAAAGGAAAAAAGTAAGAAAAGAGAAAGAAAGGGGAAAAAAGAAAGCACTTCAAGCTTCTGATTCAAATCTATTTGGTTTCTTTCATTACTTCTTTGCATATTTCTTCCCACCTCTCATTATCCCGTTGCAAAGCTGCCAAACTTGCTGAACATTTACGCTAGCGGCACGGGAGCAGAGCTGAGCTTTGATGTTGTGCTCTGGGTATGTGTAGCTTCATGTGAGGAGCAAAACAAACCCTCAGCCATTCTTGCTCCCTAAATTTCATGCTCAGGGTGTGAGTGCTGGGCTGCATGGCAGAGCAGGGGCACAGGAGGGGAAAAAACAGCACCATGCCCTTCCCTAAGCAGCATTACTGCAGTGACACCACAACCATACAGACTTGTTTCCAACCTAAAGTATTGAGGGGATTAGATTTGGGACCATCCCCATAAGTTAGAGATTTTTTTTTTCCTTTTTTTTAATGCAAGCTGTTACCTCTCAGCTTTTAGAGACGTGCTCAAAGAAACCACAGACACCAAGATCATGGCGAGCTGCCTCTGGGCTTCACCTTGTGGTCTCAGAGGGAGGTTTTCTGCAGGACCATACAGATGGGGGGAAAATTCAACAAGGCAGAGAGGAGACTCTATAATGAATTAGACATCTTTTGCACGAAACACAGCTGCTTTATTCACAGCTGTGGTATCCTTGCAGTCTAGTCTAAACAGTCTAATCTAGGTTGTATTTGCTCTCTGGTATACAGCATATAGAACAAAAAAATTTAAAATAGCAGGGGTAAAATTATCAAATACACACATCAATTAGGAAGAATCTGGTTTTGGTAATGAGAATAAGACCTCCACCTAAATTGGTGGAAGCTGGAGTACTATGCTGGTAAGAAACATGGGAGCATTATCCATATCCAGCAGGACACTGAGGCTGTGGGCTATCCCATGGTATTACTATAATTCCATGTTCCTTTGGAATACATATTTCAGCTGCTGTGGTTTGTGTGTGAGTGTCACTGAGCAGATCCCAACAGCCTCCTCACCTGTCTACTTTTTGTGCCTACACTGAGGGCCTGCCTTGGTGACTTGATGACATTGCCTGCTGCAGGCTGGCAGCTTGTTTTAGGGATGAACAGCCCACACAGTGTTCACAGTGTGGAAGGAAAAGGCACACACAAGTTATCCTGGTTTATCCTGGTTTCTTCCCTCTCCTTCATTCGAAGTTGCACCTCTCAGCTGTCCCCTGCAGGACCAGGTTGTTACAGGGCTTTTGGCTCTGAACTGGTACTCACTGGGTTTAGGGGAGAATGCATCTTCCTGCTGCCACAGTCAGCTCTTCCTCTCCTGTGCTTTCTGAGGCCCCTTGGAAAAGCTTTCATGGAGACAGAAGAAAGAAGAGCAACCCTTACACCACAGTTTGCTTGTTCTGTCCAAAAAACCAACCAACTAACCAACCAACCAAACAAACAAACAAATAAAACAACAACAACAACAACAACAACAACAACAACAAAGAGCTTTGTTTCACTAGCTTGATAAATTATTTTCCAGGAAACAGAGTTTCCTCTACATTTTATCTATTGAAATTGTAGCAGCAGATTCCATCTGTAACAGCTTCGTGGCTGTTGCAACTCTCCCTTCAAAGAGCTTTCATTACTGAAGCTTGTAGGGGATATTTATCCCTGGATAAAACCACACAATTCAATGACTGCAGAAGGAGAATTGGGTGACTTCATGACATGATTTCTGAACCTGCATCTAGTGCCTTCTCAATATATGTATTTCTTTTACCTCTTCTTTGAGGAAGCCATCTGAAAGCCACCTCAAGTGCAACTTGAGGCAGACAGACAGAGATAATCCTGGTTTTCCACATTCTACCTGATAAATAGGATTTATTTGTTGTGTACACCTAACAAGCTGATAATACAGCTCTGGTATGAGTTGAGAAATGTTGCCCTGTGCTGGTGCTACTAATATATTATTAACTGAAGGATGCCTCTCAGTATTAAAATGGCCACACAGTTTGCTCTTTTCAAATGCCCACCTGGGGATCAGAGATGTTCTCCGAGTGCTTTTGTGTCCAACACCAACACTCTGCAACAGCCTCCAGGTCTCACAAAGCAGCAGGTTGGCCAAGGCTGTGCAAGTGAGTTCCCTCCATTCTCGGATTCACTCTCCTCATTAAAAATCCATCTGAATCAGCAGTTCACACGTGTGTGCACGAAGCCAGCCTGTACAGATCAGGGCTGTGGGCAGGGTTTGCATAATTAGCAGCTCTCTCTGATAGAGGACCACACAGTACCAGGAGAGTTCAAGGTAAATTACACTTTTCTCAGCAAAGCCCACGTCCACAGCAACCTCACACACAAAACCACAGAGGATAACACTCCCAGAGCACAAGAGACCATTCACCAGACCCTGCCTTGCACGTTGGAGCACGAACCATGAACATGTGGTTTCTGGCTTGACAGACTGCCGTTAAGGCAGGGGAAAGCCAAGCAGGCTGTGACCTCTCACACTAGGTGTGTGTTAAATACATCGAAATCAGCATGCTAATTATCTGCGAGGAAAACTGCTGTAAGGGGAGAAAGTACTTGCTAGACACAAGGTATCTCACAATATTCAACTTTTTTTCCTATTTTCAGTGGAAGTGGAAGCCACTCCTTCCTAGAGGTAGGACTGAACAAAAGGCTTGAGTTTCTTCATTTTCCTTTATGTTTTCCTCAGTCACTGGCAGATTACTGAGGCCTCATCGTCTGAGAATGGCTGCACTTTCTCACAAAGCAGTTTGACCTGGCTGCCACCAAGGCATGGCCTGGGGTGCACTCCCTAGAGTGGACTCTTGATGCACCCCCTGGGCTCAATTCCAAAGCCAGGAGACTGTGAGAGAACATGTGAGTGTGTGTGTGTGTATGTGGTGTGTTTGGGAGCCAGGGCTTGTGATGTCTCCCCCAGCACACAGCTGTGACCTCGTCCTGGCCTACTTTAGATGTTGTTCTTGGGCTTATGCCTCGCTTAGCCTAGTAAAACCAAGTCTGATTTATGAGGTGTTGGTCTTCAATGAGCTGTGCAAAAAAAACTACCAAGGCTGAGACACCGCTCATCCCTGCTCCTTCTCCCTTCCCACTCTTGGTTGTGGGGAATAACTTAGAGTATAAAATCTTGCCCTGATGCTTCTTCCATGGTCTGATCCTTCCCCACTTGTACTTGATGCTGCTTAGAGGCCTCCAAGAGTAAAGCCTGCACTTGCTGTGCCACAGCACTGGTGTGTTATTTACTATATATTTACTTCTGTAACATGGTTTTATTGACCTGAAATGCAGAAATATTTCTCTACCACTTTACAGGAGTGATTTTGGTCTGTGGTGATAAATGATACCACTCTTTATCTGTGATTTCAGCCCTGTGAGGTTCACTGTTTGCACACAGGCTAATGCACATGTGAAGATGCTGAGCAGCACAGAAAGGGTTGGTCTTGTGCTCCTGCATCCATCTTCAGCTTCTATATGGTGCCAAAAGCAGGGAAGGCTGCTTTGGCTGGCAAATTGGAGGAACTAATTGGGCACACTCTTTCACCAGGAAACAGCATCCAGCTCAGAACACCATGCTTTGAACAAGCAGATGAATTTTTATCTGGAGAGAGTCCATAAAAACACCAACCTCGAGGAGCCCAAGGGAGCAGACCTCAGCAGAAGCTGCGCACAAATCAAAAGGTACTGCATAAACACGCAAGAACTGCTCCTTTGGATAGCCCAGGAGGCTCCAAGGGAAGCAGTTGTTGTGAACCCGATGCAAAGCCCCCCTCCCCGGCACCATCGCTGCCCCCACACGGCGGTCCCGACACCGCTGTGACCTACATTGCTCTTCCCGGGCGCGCTGCAGCTCCGGCACGTTCTGCAGGGTGAGCACGCTGCCCTGGCCTCTCACAGCTCCAGCACGTTCTGCAGGGTGAGCACGCTGCCCTGGCCTCTCACAGCACCGGCACGTTCTGCAGGGTGAGCACGCTGCCCTGGCCTCTCACAGCACCAGCGCGTTCTGCAGGGCGAGCACGCTGCCCTGGCCTCTCGCAGCTCCAGCAGCCAACACGGC